>JAKSZP010000193.1:0-149824 GCA_022478985.1 Massospora cicadina
ACCTTAGGGCCTGCCTCCAACAATTCCGCCTACCTCCCTGCTTCATTAACTGGGTGATGCTGCTCACGGAATCTGCAACAATGGCAGTGCGCGGCCCAGGTTTCCTAACGGAAGTAGTCCATCCTCAAAGGGGCCTGCGACAAGGGGACCCCTGAGCCCACTCTTATACAACTTCAGCCTTGACCCACTACTGCGAAATGTGAATGCCCAACTCACTGGGGTCCATGTGCCAGGCCAAACCCCAGTCAAGATGATGGCATTTGCAGATGATTGTGTGGTGGGGGTGTCTAATAACAAAGATGCACGCGCGCTTGAAGCCCTCATCCAGGAATATTCCCGGGTAAGCAACGTGGCACTGAACGCCTCCAAAACCGAAATCATCCTCCTTGGTCAGTTTCAGAACTGCTGGGCCCCAGCAAGTAGTTCCCAACCTGGCCCATCGGCTCGCCCACGTCCACGCCTTACTAACTCAAAACACACCGCTCCACTGGTGCTCCCCTTTGTGCCACGTCCTACCATAGGACCGGTACGCCATCTGGGCGTGTGGTTGGAGGCAGGTGGATACGCGTCAGCAGTAATGGAGTGCCAAATACTGGACAACGTGATGAAGCAAATCGCCTCTCTCAGAGCCCAACCTACTACCCTCACTGGCAGGGTTGTTCTTGCCAACTCTATGCTCCTATCCAAAGTCTTGTTCGGAGCCCACGCCATCCCCTTCTCCCCAAGCTTCTTCAAATCCCTGTATGCTTTGCTGCAAGGATGGCTTTGGTCAGGCCGCCCTCCACCAGTACGGCTAGAGGTCATGTTTGGCCCTCATCATCAAGGTGGCATGGGCCTGCTTGACTTCAAAGCCCATGCTGCCAAGATCCTGGGCACCTGGATCGCGGCTGTCACCGCTCATACACTCCCATCCCAACACTGGCCCCGCGCGCCCACTCCAACTTCTCCTGAGCCTTGGGCCTCAACAATCCATCAAACCCCCACTCCCTGATGAAATACCTCGCATCACACACATCAGCCACAGGTCCTCACGGGACCAAAACCCACTACAAACGAATCCTACTCTCCATGCGAAGCGCAGAGTGGAGAATTCGTTTTAGTGGACATACAACCCGAAGAGGCCGCCCCTCTCCTCAGTTCACACAAAAGGTACTGGGGCTACCCATCCATGATGGCGTGATCCCCATTCGACCCCAAGTCCTATCCAGGGTGGACTACCTGGACATTATGGACATCCCTTATTCCACTGAGACCCAAAAGACTATCTGGAAATACGCACACCATCCTCTGTTGCAGCCTCAAGTCCGCTCCCATGTGTGGCGCTGCCTGAGGCAGGTGTATCGTACAGCTGAGCGCTCTAATGCTTTACACTCATCCTGTGTCGTGTGTGGCCAGTATGGAACGCTGTTTCACAGCCTGGAGAAGTGCCCCACCTCTAAAGTAATATGGCGCGAAGTCCAACGTCTGCTAGGCCAGAATCAAACACATCCCTTCAGTCTGTCAAGAGATATGTTTACTTCATCAATGGCCTCCCCCTCCCACCCTCCCTCCATGCTCTGGTGGTTGCAATCACCATGTGGACTATCCCACGATTGTCTTGGATGCCATCGCTGGATCCATCCCCACCCTCCCTGAAGCTGTCCACAGATTCCGGTCTCATTTGGTGGATCACTTTCAAGCGTGGATGTTTGGATATCTCCCACCGCGTCGCCGACAGCTGGTCTCCTCCTGGTTTCCAGTCTGGTTCACCAAATCAGACCCCTTCCTCCACACCTGCTCAATAGTGGCTACGTCCCCTACACACGTTCCCTCCCCCCTTCCCATAAGTGGCGTTCCCGCTGGCAATAAGAGATAGCATTGCTTCTCTGAGGTGCCTCCCCTGGTACTAAGTTTTGTCTCGTCTGAGTCATATTCGGAAGTGTCCGTCCCATGGTCGGCCTTCCACGCAATAAATTTAAAATTTAAAAGAAATGGGTGTATGTACTCTCAGAGCCCTTTCAGAAAACAAATTGTTTCATAAGAAGCCTCATGATAAGCGCAAGAGGCCTCAACCTCCAAAATTTAACTCTTATTAATCACACTCATAAAAAAGCAAAGCAAGAAGATGATAACAACTAAAATCATCACATCTAAAAAATTATGGGATGTAGATAGTCAATATTCAAGAAATAAACGCCTACTTATATAGTATTTTTATATTTTCTTTTATAGAATCTGGGATTCAATGCTGATTACTTTTTATATAGCAGTTTAAATTTTTCTAATAATAGGGAAGTTTTACAGTACTGTACATTTTTATGTTACAATTTTTGAATGATATTGAACCATATTTTCATAACTATGCTAAAATCTTTTTGAAATGGTGAAGGAGCACAATACCTTTCCTGATTGACATATATATTTTATTGCCTCTTTGCAAAACTCAAGCTCTTACATATTATAAAATAATATGGTTCTCTCCACTGACATGCAGGACTAGGATCTTCTCTCAGACCTGATATGACTCTCTTGAATCCTTGTATGGGTAGCGCATCCAGTGGAATGGGTGGCAATTCTCACAATTTGATTAAGATACAATTTTCAGTTCAGCAAATGGCTTCCTTTAAAACCAGTTTTCAAATGGAATAGGAGCGCGGTAAACATGGCATTACTTTACCTTAAAGCATGGGTAGCTATACATTGAGAAAAAACGAAATGTTAAACACCATTTTCAGGGAGCTTTTTTAGCGGTAGTTTTAGGCAAAGGCACCTCAGGTTGCTTAATGGAAGGGATCATAGAAATTAAAATATGTCAGCTATTTATTACAGCCTTCATAAAGCTGGGCAAGCTGCACAATATAATGAGACAAATGGACAAAGACGTGATAACAATAAAGATTAGTGGCACCAGTATTGAACAAGGGTGGGAAGTGGCTGTTTTTATAAAGTGACTATGTTTTAAAGCACCTTGATATATATGAGTGATCTTAAATGTGGCGCATGATGCAGCGAGGGAAAAATCTGGAGCAAAAAAGCGTCATCAGTAAAGCAAAGGGACCAGACTTAGGTGAGTGGCGACCAAAAAAATTATATAGTATATATTGAAATAAGCTCAACTACTAAAGATTTCAAGTTATGTAAAAAACATTTCAGGGAAGTCCTTTTGAGATGCATCAGAGTCCTTACAAGTTTCAGAATTCTAATTGCGTCCCAAATCCAAATGTAGATAGATGCAAAAAACAACAGAAAAAATCTAATCTGGAACAAAAAAAATTAGGATTTGAATTTAGATTTAAATAACACTTCTTAAAATGTAGCATTGCTATTTAAAGCCATCTCTATATGAAAATTATGTATTAAAAATAAGTAATTGGCTATAAACTTAAAGAAAAATATCTTTTAAATTAAAATAATTTTAATTCATTTTTTTACTTGGGTTGTTATTCAAAACTAGATTAAACTAGTATGTATAGAACGTTATCACTAAGAAAATTTTACAATGCATAAAAGTTTTCAAACAACTTTTCTTTCTCGTTGCAAACACTTTTGCAACCTATTTATTCAAGACTAAATCTAGTTTGATAATCTCACAGAGGAGATTAGTCTGCGCCCATGTCTGGGAGCAGTTGGGCAAGCAAGGCAAGAGGAGCAGGCGGAAGGCCCGCAGCCTCTAAAATTTGAAAACGCCCCAGAGAATCTGGCGGAATAGAAAAAAATCTTAAAAAACTGGCGGTCACAATTTCCCCGGAGATACTTGTGTGGCAAGCATGATGCAACCAGTACATCAACATGCCACACTCCCAGCTACTTTTGTTGGTGGAATTTGGAGTTCGTGTGTATCTGGACATCCAAAAAACGGCCTTATGGGAAAAATTTTGTGAAGATGTACACAAAATTTTCCCAACCGCGGTGTACGTTGCACCTCACTCCATGTCATGCGGTCAGCTGGACCTAGGTTTTGAAAACAAAATAGCAGCAGACGAGGCTGCAGCGGTGCACATAGTGGTTGACCTCCCTGAAGGGCAATGGGTCATCAAATTAAAATGCACCAGATGGACCAAATCAAACCAAATTTTCCTCACGTTTGACTTTTTGCCTACTACGGTAAAACGTGCATTTTGGAGCAACACCTGAAAGATGGTCTCGCCATATATGGCAGAATACAATCTTTTAAAATGCAACGTTTCACACTGATGCCACACCTGTGTACTGGCAAGGCTATCACAGTTCTGACCCCAACTGAGGAGATTGCGAAGGACCTAACCCAGATCCTGCACTCCACCTTTATTGACATCGCAGGACATACCACCCACCCATTCTGGGTAACCGTGGACAGCATGCCCCCCATTTGCACCCACTGTGATACATTCGGTCATAAGGTGCATGCATGCCCCATCAAGGAGGGCATCACATTCCAAGAGCACCCCTCGGTGGCCATGGCCAGCGGAGAGGCGCACTACAAACCAACTGCAAGCACCAAGGAGGCTTTCCTGTGGGGAGCACAAGGCTGCTACCTATTGGTAAAGCCCATCTCCCCGCAGGAGTGGAAGAAGGCCAAGCAGCCCATAGGGCTGTGACCAAGGAAGCAGCCAAAGTTACCACCACTATCCCACACTCACAACGCCAGGAGGAGATGGAGACCTTCGCGGTGGAAGTGACTCAGGAATCCCTCACCCAATCAGATTGGGAGGCCCATGCTGAACGGGCCACTCAATCTAAGGATCTGATGGGAGATTTGATCTCACCCAATCGCTGCACCCAAGCTCCAGTTGAAACTGACTTGGGACCTATCCCAACTGATAAAAAAATTTTGCCCCACTCGACGGTGCACCGACTTATTTGCACCACAAAAAATTTTTCTGACATTGGGAAAACAAAAAGTGAAGGCCAAAGCCAATGCGACTCTTTCTGCAAAAATTAACAAAAACCCTGATAGCGTTGCTGCTAACACCCGCGCTGCTGTGAAAGCCCATGGGGACCTTGAAGAGGCTGGTGGGCCCAGGGGCCCACCCCTCACCTAAGGTGCAATGGGGGAAACCTTCACTCTAGGGATGCTGAATATCGCTATAATCAAGGCCTCCCCTTCCTAGGCTAGGAAACTGAGTTTTTTACAACACAATTTACCCGTGAATATCCTGGCCATCCAGGAGTCCCACTGTCCACGAGGTTCTGAGGAAGTTTGGAAAACAATGCTCCTCCCATCCCTATCCTTTTTGGTCAAAGCACTGTGGGGTGCTAACTTGGAAAAATAATTTTAAAAATTCACATCCTCAGAAACATTCCTAAATGCCTGAGTGCTCTTTGTCACCTTCTTGTGGACTGACGTTGTGCACACAATTGTCAACATCTACGCCCCAAACGGTGCACACAAGCATCAGGAATTTTTCACATCAGTCAAATCCCTCCCGCTACCCCCCAATTCTTTCCTAGTTGGCGACATGAACTGTTGGCTAACCTCACCAATGGACCGGTGGCCGCCCTCACCCCACGCCCCACAGGGTCATGTAGAACTATGCGTTCTAAAAGCCACCCTTGGGTTAATGGATGCGCTGCCATGACATGCCCCACTGCTCAAAAACATGACGCATCCCCACGTCCACAATGGCCAATTAAGGTCCATGACCCGCATTGACCTTATTCTAATGCCAGCGAAATTCCAACCCCACATCTCCCACTTCAAAACAACAAAAAATAGAATTCTCTGACCACTGACTGGTCTTGATAACATACTACTTACCCGTCACAGTTGCAAAGGCCCCACATTGGTGCAAAATCCACCCCCACTGAGCTCGCATCGCCAGGATTTTCCATGTGGGTGGAAGAGGCAACTTTGGCAAAATGTTTGTTGCCCCGTTTTGTGCAGACCCCATTTCCACATGGGCAACTTTCAAAGAGGACACCATCCGCCACTATCGCCATCTCTCCTCCAGATGCTCATGAGCCGCATCGGCGGTTATCTCATGCGCGCTGGTGTAATTGGCCCACTTGGAGTCCAACATTCCAGCCACAGGATACAGCCCTGCATGGGGCCGGAAGTGGGTGGAGGCAGCCGCCCACCTCAACGCACTCGAAAGGCAACACAAACATCTGGTTTGTGTCCAATACAGGGCCACATGCATCACTAAAGGCAACAAGTGCACCGCATACTTCTTTAAAAAAAATTTTGCACCACGCCAGAGTGTGGCCTGCACACAGGTGTGAAGATAAGATAATTCCATTGCGGACACACCAGCTAAAGTGGCAATCGAAATGCAAAGATATAACTCCGAGTTATACCAAGCCAAACCAATTCAGCCGGCCAAAATGGCAGAATTTCTCAACTGAGCTCATATCTGCACCATTTTCCGATACCCAGAAATAATGAAATTAATTACTCCAAACGAATTATGGACAGCCATTAGTGGTGCGCCAAACCAAAAATGCCCAGGCCCAGATGGCATTCCATATGAGTTCTACAAAAAATATTTCAAATATATATCCTCATTGCTGCTAGCCTCACTCAACCAAAGCCTGTTGGAAACGCGCCTCCTACCAGGAGGACATGAGGCCTTTACTGTTACACTCTTCAAGAAAGGTGATAAGCTTGACTTAGCCAACTGGCGCCCCATTTCTCTAACAAACACAGACACCAAAATTTTAACAAAAATCATGGCTAACCATTTAGGGACTGTAGCATCTGCCACCATCTCCCCCAGAACAATTTGGTTTCATCCCCCAGAAGGTCAATTTGGGATAACGTGCACTCTGTGGCTAATGTATGTCAGTCCACAGCCTCTGGGGCACTTGTATTCTTGGACCAACAAAAGGCCTATGATAGAGTAAACTGAGAATACCTTAGGGCCTGCCCCACATGTCCGCCTACCCCCCCGCTTCATAAGCTGGGTGATGCTGCTCACGGAATCTGCGACAATGGCATTGCATGGCCCAGGCTTCCTAACATAAGTAGTCCGCCCTCAAAGGGGCCTGCGACAAGGGGACCCCCTCAGCCCACTCTTATACAACTTCAGCCTTGACCAACTACTGCGAAATGTGAATGCCCAACTCACTGGGGTCCATGTGCCAGGCCAAACCCCAGTCAAGATGATGGCATTTGCAGATGATTGCGTGGTGGGGGTGTCTAATAACAAAGATGCATGTGAGCTTGAAGCCCTCATCCAGGAATATTTCCGGGTAAGCAACGCGGCACTGAACGCCTCCAAAACCGAAATCATCCTCCTTGGTCAGTTTCAGAACTGCTGGGCCCCAGAAAGTAGTTCCCAACCTGGCCCATCTGCTCGCTCACGTCCACGCCTTACTAACTCAACACACACCGCTCCACTGGTGCTCCCCTTCGTGCCACGTCTTACCATAGGACCGGTGCGCCATCTGGGCGTGTGGATGGAGGCAGGCGGATATGCGTCAGCAGTAATGGAGTGCCGTATACTGGACAATGTGACGAAGAGAATCGCCTCTCTCAGAGCCCACCCTACTACCCTCACTGGCAGGGTTGTTCTTGCCAACTCTATGCTCCTATCCAAAGTCTGGTTTGGAGCCCACGCCATCCCCTTCTCCCCAAGCTTCTTCAAATCCCTGTATGCTTTGCTGCAAGGATGGCTTTGGTCAGGCCGCACTCCACCAGTACGGCTAGAGGTCATGTTTGGCCCTCATCATCAAGGTGGCATGGGCCTGCTTGACTTCAAAGCCCATGCTGCCAAGATCCTGGGCACCTGGATCGCGGCTGTCACCGCTCATACACTCCCATCCCAACACTGGCCCCGCGCGGCCCACTCCAACTTCTCCTGAGCCTTGGGCCTCAACAATCCATCAAACCCCCACTCCCTGATGAAATACCTCGCATCACACACATCGGCCACAGGTCCTCATGGGACTAAAACCCACTACAAACGAATCCTACTCTCCATGCGAAGCGCAGAGTAGAGAATTCGTATTAGTGGACGTACAACCCGAAGAGGCCGCCCCTCTCCTCAGTTCACACAAGAGGTACAGGGGCTACCCATCCATGATGGCGTGATCCCCATTCGACCCCAAGTCCTATCCAGGGTGGACTACCTGGACATGATGGACATCCCTTATTCCACTGAGACCCAAAAGACTATCTGGAAATACGCACACCATCCTCTGTTGCAGCCTCAAGTCCGCTCCCATGTGTGGCGCTGCCTGAGGCGGGTGTATCGTATAGCTGAGCGCTCTAACGCTTTACACTCATCCTGTGTCATGTGTGGCCAGTATGGAACGCTGTTTCACCGCCTGAAGAAGTGCCCCACCTCTAAAGTGATATGGCGCGAAGTCCAACGTCTGCTAGGCCAGGATCAAACGCATCCCTTCAGTCTGTCAAGAGATATGTTTGCTTCATCACTGGCCTCCCCCTTCCACCCTCCCTCCGTGCTTTGGTGGTTGCAATCGCCATGTGGACTATCCACACGATTGTCTTGGATGCCATCGCTGGCTCCATCCCCACCCTCCCAGAAGCTGTCCACAGATTCCAGTCTCATTTGGTGTACACTTTCAAGCGTGGATGTTTGGATATCTCCCACCGCGTTGCCGACAGCTGGTCTCCTCCTGGTTCCCAGTCTGGTTCATCAAATCAGACCCCTTCCTCCACACGCGCTCAATAGTGGCTACGGCCCCTTCACACGTTCACACCCCCTTCCCATAAGTGGCGTTCCCTGCTGGCAACAAGAGATAGCATCGCTTCTCTGGGGTGCCTCCCCTGGTACTAAGTTTATCTTTCCTGAGTCATATTCGGAAGTGTCCATCCCATGGTCGGCCTTCCCCACAATAAATTTAAAATTTACATTTAAAATAAAAATTTCAAACACTTGCATATATAATGAATGAAATTATAAAGACATTGCTTGTCTTCTGAAACATTCAGACCTAAACGAAAGAAGTTGCCTTGATTGTTCTGGCAAAATAGGTTAGCTAAAAATCCTAAAAATCACGGTATGAACATATTTAAAAAAGGTAAGTTAATATTTTGTTAAATTTGGCATTTTAAAAGATCTTGTAAAAATTTACTCTATGTTGTTAATGTCTGGCAACCCAGTAACCTTTTTACTGCACAGGTTCAGTTTCCTTGTGCACTTTGTTGCGTTGTATAGAATGTGTTATTAATCAATAATAGTATGGAGACTATTATCCATAGTTGAGATTGAACTATATTTAGGCCCAACGCTCAGCTAATATTTCCGATTAAATGCTCTTGAAGTCATACTTGTAGGGATATGTTCCCTATACTCTTGCCCACCCAATATTTTTAAAGATACCCCGGTGACAGTCTCTCTCAGCACAACACACAGTTGGCAGCTATCCCTGATTGTGGTTCCTTCTTCTCTAAATCCCCACTTGAATCTTTTTTCTTCTCTGAGAGTCTTCCATTTATTGCCTTCTGCAATAATATCCTTAAGATAGAACAACACAATAGAAGCTGATAGTCTAACTATACACCAAATTGATATTATTACCATAAAGTACTTGTTATCTAAAGCTGGGTTTTTTATTATAGTAAATCATAGGGAATTATATAGTGGGGGATTTGGCTGTCTAACTCTCAGTTGAAGCCTCTTAAATGAAATGGCAGCCGTTGTCATTGAATCACCCATCCTTGTCTCAGCAGCAATAGTCTTCCCCATCCTGGCTAGGATTCCGTCATTGGACATCCTCAAGACCTCAAATGGAAAGAGTCAGAAAATGTGTCCCTAACGTTTTTCTCTCAATCCAAGCGAACCAACCATAAATGGCTAGTGATCTGCTTAGGTAATGTGATTTATTACTCATTATGGCAGGTCACTCACCTACCAATTGGTTTGCTAGTTGCAGGTGGCATCACTCGCCTTGCAACTTGCTATTTATTCCTAATCAGTCAGTGATGAAACCTGTTCAATCCCAATCAGTACACATGATAGTTAATCACTTTCAGATGCCCCTATTTCATTGGCAACTCCACCAAATGAGATCTTAAGTATTCATCCAGATCAATCCCCAACAGATACGACCAGGCGAGTATCTCAAAATCCCCTGAACATAGTTCCTCCAGAACTTGGGCCAACTTTTTATCTGATTCACTTCGCCTTAGGGAATTTCCCCTAGCAATACGAGGTATCTAGCAGCTGGGAATATGGGCAAAAACCCAGCACTTTTCCCCTCTTGCCTAGATTTCCAGCGAGAAAAGGACTGGGGCATGAGAACACCGCTTCAGACACTTGGTTGAATAAATCATTGTTTCAAGCGGAGTACACTTGTCAATACTCAATGCTGCTTGGGACAACCTTCAGCATATGGCGTTCTTCCGCTTCCTCCTCGTTACTGCCTTCTCAGAGCTCGGTCCCCATGACCTGCTGTTATGCCAGGCTGATCGATTTACTTGTGATGATATTAGTCCTGGGATCCAGTTTTCCCCCCGTCAGGGTATATGACCCACTGTCATATTCAGGACTCCTGGTCCCATGTCCTTGATTTCCTGATTTCTCCTCATCCTAGACAGGAGACTCTTGCCGTTGATGTTTGTTTCATGGCTTAATTAAGAATACTTATTTCTTATTCGCTCTTGTTATTTCTTTCATTTCCTCTTGGCATAAGTCATTGCTATTTCTTCCCTTGGAGAGCTTATCTCATTACTTTTGAGATTAATTTCTCCAAAATTGGAGCTTAATAGATTATAGAGTTCATAATGTCAACTTCTATATAAGTCCAACATCACCCCTCTTGTCCAGCTCATATCTCGAATTCCTAATCTCTCTACCAGAAGCTTCTCAATAGTTTGTCTGATCCAGACCTCTGTCTCTTCCAGCAGATGAGTCAGGATGCTTGACACAACCTCTTTAATGGTCCTTCCAGGACTCATACACCTAGTCTGGCGCAAGCAGCTAGTCCTTCTGTCAAATTACCAGAAACAGTAACTAATCCCTCTGAAACCAGGCGGTCTATCATTTTAAACAACTCTTGACTGACTCTTCCTCTGCCATCAATTCCAGAGTTGGACTTCAAAACTCTCCTGGATTTGGCTCCTTTCGCTGATGCTCCAAACATCATTGTAGATGTTCCTAAGATTATGCCAGTTGCTCTGGATTTTTTGTTTCTGGTCGGGTCAGACCTGCTCCCTGAGTTCCTCTTCCAACTCAGTCACTTTTACAAACCCACTGTTCTGGTCTCTGAGCTCTCAATCAGTAACAGTATTCACTTTGAGCTCCCCTACACTGAACTTTGGGCCCAAGTCACTGAGGCTTTGACTTTAGCGCTGAATCCCTCTGATCTTGATAACCTTCTGGATCAGGATACTGCCGCTTATGCTCTTTGCTTTGCTGGCCAAGTTCTTTGAAGTTGGTCCACAAAGCTTCCAGCCACATCTAGGTTCCACCGTTCATTCAGCTTTAGCTTCTGAGAAGCCCGTAGTTGCCACTTGCAGGATGCAATCCGCTCTCTACACAACTATCTCTTCTCCAGCGCTTCCCATCAGTATCTTCCGCTGATGGCGTTGATAGGGGGCATGATTTAGAAACCCTCGTCGAGCATCCCTTCTTTATTAGCCCATAGTCCAGTGTCCTTGATGAATCCCATCGGCAGGCGCTCAGGACTAATCTTTCAGCTATGGTGCCATATTGGGATTACTTAGGGTTATTCTCTTATTGCCTCTTTTTATACTATTGCTTTCCTCCCCACTCTGGGGTTTTGCAATTGGCTTCCTCCAACATCTCAATTTCCCTTCCCCTTAGTCACTTTCTCTCAGGGCTTGGTGTCCACTCAATGAAGGTGGTTTTTCTAGGTCTCGCCCTTGCAAGCATCTGATTGCATATCAATTTCAACTTGCTGTTCATTTCTATGCGATCCATCCTCCCTCCCTTAAGAGGTGATATAGGTAGAATCACCCCATACCAAGGACAACAATAAAAATAAAAATTATAAAAATATATCAGCTTTTTTATCTATGCGGTTTATAATTAATTAATTAATTTTTTCCAATATCTTTTATCAATTCTTTATCTTTATTCTTCTTTTTTCTATGGTACTTGACCTTGTTTCAGTTCAACAGTCCATCTTTTTTCCCCAAACTGGGTCCTGGGTACTTAAACCTGCCAGTTTTCTATGGTTCAGAGGTCCTTTTATCAGACTTAACCATCTAGATTGGTTCAGAGGTCATTTTTTTGGGACTTGACCTAATCATCAGTACATGACCAACTTAATGGTTCATTGGTCCTTCAGGAACTCTTTTATTTTTTTCATTGATCCAACACTTAATTTACTTAGCATGGACTCAATATACAACTCTTCCATCCAAGAGATTCTTGATGGAATAATCATCAGTCGCCATCTTGGTGATTACTTCAAATGGACCTGACCACAATACATCTAATTTGTTTCTTCATTTAAAACCATGTTTATTGCAATAGACAACTCTATCCCTATTCAATATCCTTCTAATGCTGGTCAATTCTTGTCATCTGTCAATTTTGCTTGTATCCTTTTCTTCAATGTTGTATCAAATGCTTGCAATTGCATATTGATTATGATACTTGTCAGCTGGTTCAGGTATTGTTCAGTACTCATTCTCGACGTAGGTTCCACAACCAAATATAAAATCAGTGGCAACGCGGCCTTCCTTTCATATAGTAACAGAAATGTCATTTTCCCATCGCTTTATGATGACTTAATTATCTGTAAACGTCACCAAACTAAGATATGTTCCCCATGCAGAAGTTCTCCCTGCTACCAGCTTCCTTAGCGTTGCAACCAGCGTTCCATTGACCCGTTCTACCAGTCCATTCATCTCCAGCTGGTATGGTACTGAGATGACTCCTCGGATCCCCATAATTTTGTTTAACCTCAGGATCACATGAGATGTGAATTTGGTCCCATTGTCACTAAGCAGGACCTGCAGACATTCATGCCAGTATACAACTTGATCCAGGATGAACCTCGCATTACTGGTAGCATCTACTCTTGTTAGAGCCTTCATCTCAACTCATCTCATCAGATGGTCGATGGCAACTATGATGTACTTGACTCTCCTGTGCTCATTGTCAGCGGTCCCATCACGTCGATGGACACCATGTGCCAGGCAAATCCAGGGAGACCGGTCAGTATCCAGTTGTATTCTTGTGTGGTTTGTGCAGCTGGCACTCCACGCATCAAGCCAGATAATCCGCAACATTGTAGTTGGTTGTTTCCCGGTAATAATACTGGCGAATATGGTCAGTTGTTTCTTCAGGCTTTCATTCCTGACAGCCTTATGAGCTGCTTGTACTATTGCTGCTCTTTCCAATGGCTTTAGTAATAATAGCCACTTCCCGTTGATCATATTGAATACTTGTCCATCCATAGAATAGGTGTTTTCCATTGCTTTTCAAAGCGCACCTTGGATTTCTCGAGGCTCATCCCTGATTCTTCCTTCGACCATTCTCTGGAATAGCTCATTTGCCTGTGGGTATACTATCTGGACCATTGGTAACCGCGATAAGCCATCTGCGTTCTGGTGAGAAGCCCCCACTTGGTGGACTATCTCATAATCATAATCCTGAAGCTTAAGTTCCAATCGGGCCAGTCATCCTTCCAGCTCCCTTAGATTGTGCAGCCAACACAGCAAAGAGTGGTCTTTCACCACCTTAAAGTGCGTTCCATGTTTGTACACCTGAAACTGCTTGCATGCATAAATGACCACAAGGCATTCACACTCAGTCATGGTTTAGCTCCTCTCAGTGGCTGAGAGTGTCCAGCTCACATATGCCACTGGATGTTCATCCTTAAGTTCGTCTACTTGGCTCGGTATGGCGATCACCATCAATGAAGCATCAGTTTAAATGATAAACTCCCAATTGAAATTTGGATATTTCAGAATTGGCGAATCTATCAAATACTGGCATAACTCATCGAAGGAGTCCTGGGCCTCTTCATTCCATATGAATCCTTTTTTTGGATCCTTTAATAAATGGAATAATGGCTCAGCTATTTGGGCGAAGTCCTGAATAAATCTTCTATAGTTTCCAACTATCCCAAGGAACACTTGGATGTCTCAGACACTCTTTGGTACAGGCATATGCTCTATAGCTGCTATCTTTTGAGTTTGCAGCTGCAATCCACTTGAGTTAATTATGAATCCCAGGTATTCCAACTCTTTCTTTTAGAAGTGGCACTTCCTTGGCTTGATCTTTAGGTTAGCGGCAAACAGTCACTTAAATACTTCTTTCAAAAGATTGATACTCTTGGCACTCATGCTGCAATCTCATTTTGTCCAAATCAACAGATTTTCCCCAGTTTTGACCTTGCGAATCACTTCTTGTGTATCCTAAATCCTAGTCATTTTTTGGGCGAATACTCTCAGATACTTTTCAACAATTCAAGCACCTCCTCTTGCTGGCCTTCTAACATATCAGCGAGCTGCTCTTAATCAACCAATAGGTTGATACTTTTGGCTACACTAGCCAATAATTTCATTTCATTGAGGGTGGAATTTCCTCCATTCAGCTGTTGGGACTTCTTGTCACTTCTTAGGTCTGAAACTCATAGACCATAAAAATTGATATTTTAATATTTTATATATTTTTTGTTTTTCTTTTGCAATGAGACTTGCAACCTACAAAAAGGCTCAGAGGTCCTTCTTTTCCCCTTCATCCAAACTGGGTCCTAGGTACTTAAACCTACCAGTTATCATGGTTCAAAATATTATTTTTTTTAAGATTTAACCAAACATTTAGTTCATTGGTCACCTTCTGGGACTTAATCAAAATCTCAGGACATAACCATTTAATGGTTCAGAGGTCCGCTGGGAACATTGAAATTATTTTCTCTTAGGTTCAATACTTCCAATTAGTATTGACCTTCACTATACAACAGCAGCGCTGCTTCCTCACATATAGGCTACTCTTGCTGACTTTTTGGCCATTCTCTTGAATATTAGGCCTTTAACCCCGACTGTTTATTCGTCCAACAGGTCCTAATTTCATCTCTTATCTCAGCAACTGATGCTTTGGATCCCCATATCTCATAGCCAACAGTTTCATCCGATTGTCCAGATCATTTTTCTTTTGAAAACGATTTTTCCGCCTTCATGGCCATCCTTAATTACACAGGTTGTTCTGGCCTCGTTAGCTTCATCCAAGTTCTCAGGAATTGATGAACTCGGTTCCAGTAACTCCTGATCTGTGATTGAGTGTTATTGGTATAAATGTTTTTCTCCACTGTCTTGGATTAATCATTTCCTTTTTTGCCTTCATCTCTTCATTGGTATGGCAATCCAATTCTATGGAATGATTGCTTCCTATTTCGTCCAATGCCTCATCTAAACACTCTCTCCTCAGAACCTTTTAAAAACAGACCCAATTTTAACTGAGTTGATCCTGCTTTTCCTTGGGACTATTTACAATGGGCTCAATTCCAAACCAAGTTGGCCCTGCTGACTCTTGGGACTATTTTCAGCAGGCCCAATTCCAACCCAAGTTGGCTCTTCTGATACTCTTCATCTCAAGTAGATGTCTGGTGGAACTGGTTTCCTTGCAGCACTAGATAGTTCCATATCTAGGATTCAAGTACTTTTCCCCTGAACTTGAGTATCTTCATTTTGCTTCACTCGGAGCTCCACTGCTGAGTTGGGTGAATGCCACTGAACGTGATCCTTTTCACGTTCTATCTTCGCTACTTCATTCAGTAACTTATTTACAAAATTGGAAACATCTTTATAGGACATCATTTTTTATATTCTTCAACTCAACTACCCCTGTAGTGAGCACCAACTTGTAAAAATTTACTCTAGGTTGATTATTGGCTAGCAACCCAGTAACCTTTTTACTGCACAATTCAGTTTCCTCGAGCACTTTGTCATGTTGTATAGAATGTATTATTAATCAATAATAGTATGGAGATTATTATCTGTAGTTGAGACTAAACTATATTTCAGCCCAACGCTCAGCCAGTATTTCTGATTAGATACTCTTGAAGTCATACTCATAGGGATTCGTTCCCTATACTCTTGTTCACCCAATCTTCACTTAAAATACCCCGGTGACAGTCTCTCTCAGCCCAACACACAGTTGGCAGCTATCCCTGATTGTGGTTCATTCTTCTCTAGATCCCCTCTCGGATCTTAACTCTTCTCTCTGAGAGTCTTTCAATTATTGCCTTCTGAAATAATATCCTTGAGATAGAACAACACAATAGAAGCTGATAGTCTAATTATACACTGAATCAATATATTACTATAAATTACTTGTTATCTAAAGCTGGGTTTTTTATTATGGTAAATCATAGGAAATTATATAGTGGGGGATTCAGCTGTCTAACCCTTGGTTGACACCTCTTCAATGAAACGGCAGCCATTGCCATTGAATCACCCATCCTCATCTCAGCAGCAATAGTTTTCCCCATCCTGGCTAGGATTCCGTTGTTGGACATCCTCGAGACCTCAAACAGAAAGAGTCAGAAAACGTGTTCCTAACGTTTCCCTCTCAATCCAAGAGAACCAATCATAATTGGCTAGAGACCTACTTAGGTAATGGGACTTATTACCCATAATGGCAGGTCACTAACAGATCAATTTGCTAGTTGCTGGCAGCATCACTCGCCTCACAACTTGCTATCTATTCCCAATCAGTTGGTGATGAAACCTGACTGATCCCAATTGGTACACCTGATAGTTAATCACTATCAGATGCCCCTATTTTTGTCAGCAACTCTGCCCAATGAGATCTTAAGTATTCATCCAGATTGATCCCCAACGGATACAACCAGGCAAATATCTCAAAATTCTCCAAACGTGTTCCTCCAAAACTTGGGCCAACTGATTTCTAATTCACTTTGCCTTAGGGAATTTTCCCCTAGCAATACCAGGTAATCTAGCATGCTGGGAATATGGGAAAAAATCCCAACAGATCTCTTTCCGCTCATAGTAACTTTTCAAGCAAAATTACACAAATAAATAAAGCAAATCTTAATTTCCCAATGTAGTTTCGCTCTGATGTCCTAGAATTCTCCGCTGGCTGCTCCAGTGTGGGGAAGCAGCAAACTCCCACCACCATTTTCCGTCTGGCAGGAAAACGCGCTCAGACTGGCTCACCCAGTCATTCCAAACCCATGGGACGATTTGTTTCTCCCAAGGATCTTGACGCCCACCTTGCTCATACCCAAGCGGTACCTTGCTGCCCCCTGGTGCTCCCCCAGAGCAACATGCGCTATGGCTTAAGGGTCAAATATGGGAACTCTTCCCATACCATGATCAAGTCATTATCAAAATAACTCAGGCGTTGATGACACCTGCCAGATTCATAGATTTCTGCCCCTATAAGGAGTATTTTGACCTCAGCTTCACCTGTGAAGCCAATGCTGCCACTGCAGCAACTGTGCCCCTGGTATTCCAGGGCACCCCTCTTCCCACAACTTGGACCCAGCTCCCAGCAGACACCACTTTGGTGGTCCAGTTTGCTGGTTTGCCCACCCACCTCCCCCTGAAGTGCTCCGCCAAGAGCTGATGGATGGTTTGGCAGCCTTAGGGCTCTAACCCTATCTTACAATTTGTGGTCCAAATTGGGGCCACACGACTTTCTAGGCCTCAGGCATATGCTACAATCAGCCCTGAATTTAGCAAAATTGCCTTTTCAATTCCCCTTGCACCATTATTCCTTCAGCTCCCAACCATCCATTTTTGGCCCACGTAGAGGGCGGGCAGATGATCTGTCCATCATGTTTCAAGTTGAACCACTCAAAACGCAAGTGCCCCTCCTTAGCCACTTCCAACAGATTGGATGTGTCAGGTAAATCCTGCATTAGTGGAATTCCTGAGATTATAGATATTGTCAGTCAGATCAATATGATATGTGATGAAGTTAGATTGAATAATTGCATATCAAATTAATGATTTTAGTGAAAATATTCGATTAATCGTTTAAATCACTTCATTTGCAATAGTATTCATTCAATTAATCGCACCAAAACGAATTTATGATGAGACTGAGACGATTCCCACTGCCTTTCAAAATCTCATGCAAGTTATAATCCCATAAGCTCCAGAGAAGAATAGTGCACCGTTTAAAATCAATTAATCTTAGGTAAGTCCAGGAAGTTGGATGGTATATAAAACCAAGGCATTCATTTGGTTAATCTTTGCAGTCAATAAAATTATTCTTATAATGCAAACACTAATAAGTTTATTTACTAAAGTGTTATCATTACCGATCTACCACCCCAGTCTACAAGAAACTCCCTTCCAACTTTCTCCTTTTAGAGCCATGTCTTTAAGCAACTCCCATACCAGCTTACCCACCATTTCTTATACCTGGACACCTCTAGTGTCCTTGTCACACTGGGCTAAACCCTTTGGTTATGCTAACTCACGGTTAGCTACCCCCAACCAAGTAGTAATACACCAGTTCCTGATAATTTGACCGTCACTATTTACAATAAATATCCCACCGCGTTTTTATTATTGGGGGCTTTGACATATGCCTTATTGATGAAAAGTTACCAATTGCTGGTGCGAATGTTTTTCCCCAGTAAAAAAAGATAAAAGAACTTTTAAAGGAGCAGTAGGACCCGGTCAAGTGCATACAGTTAGTGTGGCCAACCATACACCTATGACTTACCTTAAAGTTCCCTTGCAAAAGAAATTATCTTTAGCTGAAGTGAAAGAAGGTCTTACGTTGTTGGGGGCATATTTCAAAAGCTTATCCTGAGACCTATTCATATGATGCACAAAAATCTATGGAAGTGGGTTCACAACTCACTGGTGATGCGCTGGGTTGGCTTATAAGTAACTTAGAAGAGAATGATAATGTGTGCACTAAATATGAGAATTCTTAAGTCAATTGTTAGCAGCAGAAGCTTCACACTAACACAGATTAGAGTCAAGGATAGCCTTGAAGAATTTTCGGCAAGAAGGGAAAGCTGTTGAGGAATATACATAAAGATGTTCCTGGATATATTTCAGAAGAAGAATTAGATGAAGAAATGGGAGCGCTTTACTTCAGACAAGGGTTAGGAAGCCGCTTAGCAGATTTGGTCAGACATCATCCCACCACGATGCCATTAAACAAAGTTATTGATATCACACAGAATCTAATGGTGGTGTTGACAGACCAGAAGAATGCTGTATTCAAGAGAATTATTGAAGAGAAACCTCATACTATCGTTTCCTCATTAAAAAATGATAAGCAGTCTTATAAAGTATTAAGTGTGAACTTAAACTTTGGAAAAAATTTGAAAACTATGGCTTTGCTGGAAGTGGGTCATCACGGAACTTCATAACAGAGCATGCAGTGATAATGCTGAGTTTGCATGCAAAGAAACCTATAATGAAAGCAACCTTGGGGAATGATGAACAGTCTTTAGCTTACCGCTGCTCATGTCACATTGACTTGAAGTTTGGGTTAATAAAATGAAAGATGAGTTTTGAGTCCTACGCAGTTCACCCCATCCTGTAATTCTTGGGTATCCTTGGTGGAAACAGGTTGAACTCCAGCACAATTATGGACGAAACTCTATCATAATTAAGCTAAAGAATAAGCTCATTAAGTGTGCATTAGAAGAGCAAAAATTTGGACATGTCTGCAACAGTAAATCAGGTTGGTCTATTGGAGCCTTGCAAAGGAAAGATCCCTGAGTATCTCTCAAAATGGGCTTTGCTTTTGGAGAGGAGGAGGCTAAGCAACTACCAGCTCATGGATCCTTTGATCACGTGATTGATTTATTAGAAGGGAAGAAGCCCACCCATGGACCTATTTATAGTTGCAATAAGAGGGAACAAATTGCCCTGAGAGAATACCTGGATAAAATGCTTGAGAAGAGGTTTATATAAGTGTCCCGCTCTCCCTGTTCACCCTTGTATTTGTTAGTAAGAAGGATGGTGGACTGCGGGTCATGTATAAACTACCAGAAGCTCAATGGTAAAATCATAAAGAACTGGTATCCCTTACCAGATGCTGATCACTTTAGTGACCAAATTTTCTGGAGCTACACTTTTTTCTAAAGTTGACTTGAATAATGCATTCAACCAGATACGGATAAAAGAAGGTGATGAGTGGAAAACAGCGTTTAAAACATGATTTGAGCTATTTGAGTATCTGGTGATGCCATTTGGATGATGCAGCACACCTAGTACGTTTCAACAAATGAATAATATGGTGCTGGGTGGCTATCTGGACCACTTCTTCATAGCCTACCTTGATGACATTTTGATCTACAGCAAGTCGCAGGAGGAACACTTACTGCACTTGAACTTGGTCTTTGAGCATCTTGAAAGTTATAACTTGCATATGAAGCTATCAAAATGTGAGTTTGTGCGGGAGGAAGTTGAATTTCTTGGTTATGTTGTGGGCAGAAATGTGTTCACCATGGCACCTAGCAAAGTGGATGACATCACATCTTGGCCTACACCTAATAGCTGGAAGGATGTTGTAGTTTCTTAGGCTTGGCAAATTTTTGCAGGGATTTTATCAAAGACTTTTCTTCTATTGCGTTACCCTTAACACGGCTTACATCAGAAAGTGTTCCATATAAATAGTCTCAGGCAGCGGAAAAATCTTTTTCTGACTTGAAGATTGCTTTTGTTTCTGCACCTGTGTTGCCAATGCCCAATGATGAAAAGCCCTTTGTGGTTGAGACTGATGCTTCAGGATACGCTCTTGGGGGTTTTTGTTGCAGGAGGGGGATGATAGTAGGCTGCATCCCATAGCCTACTATTCCAAAAATTCATCCCAGTGGAATGCAACTATCCTATCTATGACAAGAAAATGTTGGCTTTTGTTCAATGTCTAAAACACTGGCGCTGGTATCTGTGTGGGGAAAAGTACCCAGTGAAAGTTTTGACAGACCATAAAAACTTGAATTACTTTTTCACCCCATAATAATTCAAGCCAGCGTCAGGCACAATGGGCACTTACTCTGGCAGGTTATGACTTGGACATTGGTTATAAACCTGGGAAAATTAATGTGGTTCAAGATTCCTTAATCTGGCATCTTGACATGATACCTGAAGAGTGAGTTATTACTTAATTTAATACACAGGTGCTTCTGAAGACCAAGTATCCCACTGCATTATTATCTAATCTTGTATTAGTGGGCCGTGGAGATGAGATTTTGGATGTTCAAAATGATGATGCTTTTTGTCAGAATGTGAAAAATCATCTCACTCAAAACTTAGACAGTGTGTGTGGTAGAAAAAGGGTTACTTGTTAAAGGTCAGTCAGCATTTTAGAAAGGTTGTTTTTATGTACCAAAAAGACCTTTAAGATTAGATATTATGCATGAGCACCATGATGTAGGCATAGAAGGACACCCTGGAAAGAATAAAATGATACAACTGCTTCAAAGAACTTACCGATGGCCTGGTCTTAGAGGGGACTTTATAAAATATGTGGTGGGATGTATGGTCTGTGAGTGCACCAAGGTTTGGAAAGGACTTCCTGAAGGACAATTACAACCATTATCAATCGCACAAAAGCTATGGAAGTCAATATCCATGAGTTTTATAGTAGTGATACCCCATTCCCAAGGATTCAATGCAGTATTGGTGGTGGCAGATAGATTCACTAAAATGGCTTATTTTATCCCAACTACTACCAAAGCTACGGCTAAAAAATGGCTCATCTGTTTTTGAGAAATGTATTCCTTCATCATGGTACTCCCAAGGAGGTGATCTCAGACAGAGGGCCTCAATTTACATCAAACTTTTGGAAAAAGCTCCTTGTAGACCTTGGAATTAAGATATGTTTATCCACTGCATACCATCCGCAGACTTATTGACATACTGAGATAGTTAATCAGGTTCTGGAGCAGTACCTGAGATGATATGTTAATGAGGAGCAGGAAAACTGGGTTGAGTTATATCCTATGGCCCAGTTCTGTTATAATACTCTAGATTATTCTTCAACTGGAATGTCACCATTCAAAGCTAACTATGGACATGATGTGAATTGGGAACCGTTACCATCTTTTAAAGCAGATAAACCCCCTGGGAGGAAATTCATATGAAACATCCATCAAACTCATACACTTTTCTTGGCAAATCTGAACTGAGCCGTAGATAATTACAAAGACTTTGCAGATAAGAAGCGTGTGCTTGGTAAGGTGTTGAAAGTTGGTAGCCAAGTTTACCTGGATGCTCACAATACTCCTTTGGATGTAAAATGTCAGAAACTTGCTCATCGATGCATAGGGCCATACAAGGTCACAGAGGTTAT
Source organism: Massospora cicadina (assembly GCA_022478985.1). NCBI lineage: Eukaryota > Fungi > Entomophthoromycota > Entomophthoromycetes > Entomophthorales > Entomophthoraceae > Massospora > Massospora cicadina. Next base: position 22,137 of record JAKSZP010000193.1, read on the forward strand.
AGAAAAGGTGGCTTACTGCCTTGCGTTGCCTGAAGGTTGGAAAATTCACAATGTGTTCCATCGTTCCCTCTTGCACAAAAAAGAAGGAAGTTCCTTACCACACCAGAAAGTCAAAGAGCTAGCACCATTACTGATAAAGACCCCTGTCCTGAGTAAGAGGTGGAAGCTATTAAAGGGAGTCAAACACAAAGTGGTAAAGTGCAATACCTGGTTAAGTGGTCTGGATATTCTGCAGAAGAGAGCACTTGGGAGCCTGAGGAGAACTTAAAGAATGCAGGCAAACTGTTAAAGAAATGGAAGAAGAAGGCCTTGCAGGTAGCTTCAGCCTTGGTGGGGAATGTCAGGATAAATCCTGACATTAGCAGAATTCCAGAGTTACAGAGATCATCCATCTAATCAAGAGGGTATGTGATAAATTTAGATCAGATAATTACATATCAAATGAATAATTGTAGTGAAAATATTTGATTAATCATTTAAATCACTTTAGTTGTAATAATATGAAGTCAATAAATCGCACCAAATTGAATTTACAATGACTAAGATGATTCCCACTGCCTTTCAAAATTATATGCAGTTGCAATTCCATAAGCTCCAAAGAATAGTGCAATGTTTTAAATTAATTAAACTTAGGTAAGTCCAGAAAGTTGGATGGTATATAGCCAAGGCATTCATTTGGTTAATTTTTCAGTCAATAAAAATATCCTTTAATTATGCAAACATAATTAAGTTTATTTACTAAAGTGTTATTGATACAAATCTACCCCCCTGCTTACATGAAATTCCCTTTCAACTTCTCCTTTAAAAAACCATATCTTTAGGCAACTCCCATACCAGCTTACCCACCATTCCTTATATTTGGGCAACTCTAGTATCCTTGTCATACTGGATTAAACCTCTTGGTTATGCTATTTCATGGTTAGCTACCCCAACCAGGTCACTAGTACACCAGTCCTTGACAGGGATGGTGCTGGATAGACTACTGTACAGAAGAGTCTGGGCTCCTGTGTGTTTTCTTTTATTTCCTATTTCTATTTCTTTTACTATCTTTTTTGTGGATTTGGTCCCATGGTCCTCCTACCTTGAATAAACACCCTTAGATTGACCCATCAGTGATTTCCAAAACCTAGCTGCCCTTCAGGTTGCTTGATATGACCTCAAACAAAACCAGAAAGGGGCGTTTATTGCAGGCTTGCCAATTGAGTAATAGAAATAACTACATTTGGTTTTGGTAACTAATAAAAAAGATAAGTTACGTTCAGTTAAACAAAATTAAATTAAACCTGTTTCAGGCCAATGTAAGCTTCTCCAGTTTAAGCACAAGTTACTGTATTCATTGAATAGTTTGTTGGTATAATAAAGGAATGGGTTGTCATAGTATGAAGGCTATTGTCCTAGTTGAGCTCCTGACAACCAGATTGAGTATGTCTTCAATGCTAGACAGGTGATAATGCTCTTTCTTATGATACTTGAAGGTACTTGAAATCTTTCAGACAAGGGAAATTCTATCTCCTCAACTCTTCTAGAGTTGGCAACTTCTGGGCCAAAGGAATTACTCCCTTCCTCTATTGACACAAGAGATCCTGAGAACTTGAAATTAATATATAGTCAAAGGAAAAACTTATTCAACTCTAATCCCAAGAGTGCAATATAAAAATATATAATAGTCAAAATATTTATGATACTTATCAATTCTGCCTTATTGAATAAAAATAAGGAATTTATATAAGGAAATCTGATACCCAACTCTTCTATTGGAGCCCCAATAAGAATGGCAGATGTTGCCAATGAATTAACTTCAGGAGTTATCCAAAAATAATGATTATATATCTAGTTAGATTCCATTGCCAACTAGATCACAACCTCTTATGGGTGAGTATCTGAAGAATATGTCCCAACGCTAACATTCAACCCCAGCAATTTATTTTACTAAGTTAGCAACCTGATTAGGTATTAGATATTTTATCTATCAAAAGCAGGTTTCATTGCCTACTAGGTTAAACCACAAGTTGTTGCCAAAAGTGTTGTCAATGGCCAGCAACTACTAATAAACCCTTAATTGATTAGCAACGAGATTCAATTGATTTATACAAGACGATTAAATTATTAATCATTAAATCAAAAATTGAGCCGCTTGTGAATATTGTCAGGAATTTTCTCTGATGGAACATCAGTAATCCAGTGGGATCAAATCCTAATGAATTAATTAATATCCTATAAGAAATCACAACCAACAATAGTTACCATATCATATGATACCTCCCAAATCCACTATGGTAAATCACCCACAGCGGATAAAGCAGATAATTATATTTAATTAAATTGGACTATGTAGGCATACTGAAATCCCAACAGCTAATGTTGTAAACTAGCAGTTAAGGGTAAGCTTTAGGGAGCCAACTTGGTCCAGATTTGCTTTTTAATTAAGGGTTGGCCTTGAGTTGCATGCTTGGCCAATGGAGGTAGGTGAGCCTTACAACTGTCCGTTGTAACCTGAAGTTTGGCTTAGCCCAAATAAGCTAGCCCAATTTTATCTTCTGCTTTTATTTTTTAACCTTTGACAGATAGTTTCACAAGCCTTTATCAAAGGTTGGAGGTTTAAACCCTTCAGGCAAACTTCAATTAACGATTTTATAAGAGGGGTCTACTATTTATTATCCACCACTTTCAAACCTTTGGCCGAAGATCTAATTCACTTTGAACTTTTCGGGTTATGCGCCTGTAGGTCAAAGGATGATGGATTTCATTCCCATGGAACCAAATTTCTGATGTTTCTAACGCTTTCATACAAGTTTTTCGTTGGCTTAAATTACTAAAATACCAAACTTCAATAAAAATCTTTTTATGCGATTAAAGTCGATGGCTCAATTTTCTAACCCTCTTTGCCATCCTTGCTTTATCGCATACCATCTCTGGCAGTATGCATTATAGAGTATAACAAGGGAGACCTTTATTTCACCTCAACCTTATACCTTTGTGGTAATAAAAGTAACATCAATTTAAAGCTGCAATGATTACCGTTAAATACTCGACTGAGAAATTAAATTAATTCGTTAATTTAATTGTGTACATAAACTTAGCCGATTGCATAAATCATTAAGTTAAATATTAGGAGGTGCACAAAATGAGGGCCAACGCGCTATAACCTGAATTCAAAATGTGAGACACTTAACCCGTGGCAATCAAATTTATCTATCATCCTTAATAGTTTAATCCTAAACTGTTCTGTTTCAACTAATACCAGTTCCAGAAAATTTAATTAAACCTTAATAATCTGTGGCCATCGTGATTTGTAGGTTATTGAACCTTTATCTACCAACTCAATGGGTTGCCTAAACTGATACGGTTCAATTAGAGTGCTATTTAAAGTAATATTAAAAGTTGATCCGGAGAGACCAAGTAAAGCATCTTGTTTGTTGATCATGACCAAAACTCTTGTCTGCCAAATAGCCAGAAAAGTCTAAACCCAAACTGTTTATAAATTTTTTAGCGGCTTGTTTTTAAGATAAAACATATCAGGGCATGAAAATAGAATTTTAAAAGTATACCTTAATTCATTTTAATCAAAGCATATTCAACCAGAACTTAGAAGCCGGCTTACTTCAGCTAAATAAATTTTATACGCGACAATTATATTAAGTAATACACTTTATGTAAAAATATAGATAAATAACTCTGAAAAATGAGTGATAAAAGCTCATATAATAACACGAACAAAAAATATAAATATCTCAGCTTCGACCTGGTTGCTGTTGGTTCCATGAAAGGTATGTGTGATCTCCCAGCTTTCTACCAATCGTTCAATAAAAAAGTCAAGAGTAAGTTACCTCGGTCTGAAAAAGTGTTGAGCAGTGAATACTACGCCTAGAAGCACGCTGAGAGCGCCCATAGATATGTAAAGGAAGCCCGGGAAGGAGTTCCTGCCTCCTAAATTCCCGACTGTAGATATCACAATAGATTTCCTACCGCCATAAGCGGTGATATTGTAATCTAAGAAAAGGATGAGCAGTTTTAAAATAAGGTCTCAATACTCATTAAAATGGTAATCTCATACATCCCCTTAATCAAGGGTTGGAATTCATTCTTCCCATAGAGCTTACGAAAATTTGGCAGCCCGGCCGTACGCAGCCACACATGAAAGTGCTCATCTTGGCTAAAATCGGGTGGCGGGGCTTGCTCAGAGTACTTGCCATCAAGGTACCGATCAGCCCAGAAGGGAGGAGGAAGAACTTCATCATAGGCATAGGGTGGCTTTTTGAACCGCTCTTTATCCGCCACAAGCCCAATGCCACTTTCAGAAAATTCATAAATAACTGAGTCTTCGGTTTTGTTAAGATGCGAGATAGTGTCTAGGTTCAACCGTCAAAAGCCATTCAAAGGGATTACCGTTGAAAATAGAATTGGCAATCAAACCGCAAGGATAGTACGGAATAAAAACGCCCTCAACGACCTTTCCTGCAAGCGGCCTACAACCTTCATTCAAAGCTCTTTGATCGACGATATCGCCACGAAGCTGGGGCCATGAAACGGACTTGACGTAAGAGCGGTGATTCTGATAGAAATTCGTGAGCTCGTAATAGAGATAAATGGGTGGAGAGATATCAACCGTAACTGGAAATTCTATATAACACAAAGGAGCCTGTTTTTTATTTGGGTTGTTTGGAATAGCAACCATTTCACTTTTATACTTTGGCCCCTTAAACATAGGGTCGGTGCTGTTACTAGGAAGTGATGACTTGAACAGCTTCTCTATCGAATGAAAGGTATCATACTGATAGCAATCTGTGTAGTCGATGGAAATCTCCGAGATCTAAAAAGAATAAATAAAAACGTTTGCAATACCTGGTCGCTCAAGGCCAGAAAAATGCCGCCGAGAGAGGTGCAAAAACTGCCCCAAGTATGAATAAGGTGGGGAGTACACTCTTGGGGGTAAGGATAGGTTGCCACGACTTTAAGCGTTGCTGTTTAAAAGCGGTGTCTAGAAATATTAGTAAGCTGTAAAATTAAATAAGGTTTATTACTTTCAGGCTTTCTGGATTTTCTTTCGGGTTCAGGCATTTGAAAGTTTTAGCATTCATTAACCACGAAAAGCAGAAAGGCTTGTAAAAGGATTGACCTCCGCGCTACCATTTAAGTGCTCTGTTTTGAGCATGCTTGTAGATCCCAGTAAGGGGTACTTTAACTTCTGCTGTATGTTTTTGAGCGTGGAATTTGGGTTTGATTGGCTGCAGTCACAGAATAAATTCGGATTTTGATGGTCCCTCCCACTAGTCAGGCTAGCATGCGAGTTTGTAAGCCTTGAATGTAATTTGCTTATTCCGTTGTAAGAATGTAAACCTTCATTTAACCAAAAACTAATCTTCCGACCATTTTTGTAAGTTAAATCGCCTTACTGAAGCTAACTAAATAACGCTGTTTTATATTTTAGCACACTAGCTACAGTCTGCAGCTTTACTTACAGCAATCAATCTATATCTTATAATCTTACTCTTAACATCTAAAATATTAATTAATTCTATACATGAGATAGCTTATATAATATAAAAGTAATTATATTATATTATGTTCTTTAGATACCTCTATAGCATATATTTAATTTTATTTATTATATTAGATTTACAATGCATAGTATGAATTATTTGTCTTGTAGTTAGGGCATTTATACCTATACTCACCATTCATACCCTTATAAAGAATTACTTTTTTAATTTATATATAGTCTTTTGAAGTTATATCTATAGACCCTATTTCTATCCCTTAAATACATTGATTTATCAATTTTTAGGAGTAATACTTATATTCAAGGCACCCATGACCATAATTTTTTTCTTAATAAAATCTTGTGCTGGTTTATATTATTATTAGAGATTTTTCCTAACAGAGTTCTAAAACATATACCATTTTAAGACCTAACCTATAGTTATTAATAGTATTTTTTAGTACTAGATGTTATTAATAGTATTTATTTGAGAAAAACTTAGCAACAAGCCTTCTACTATCTATCCCCTTTTTACTAATAGCTATATTAACAAGCTCAGTTTTAAGGGTAATAAAGTTGACATTTAAATCTTATAGACTTATAAACCCAATATCACTAGCCTTTACTTAAAGTAAAATAGTATATTTTAAAACTATACTTTATAAGTAAGGCCATATCATTTAAAAAAACACTTTATATAATCTTTACATAAGGTTAGTTTGATAAATATATATGCATCTTATAGTCATGGCTACTATTCCCCTATTCTCTGTATGCCCCTTTCATAAGATTGTTCAAAGACTTTTTATAAGTGATAAATGCCTCTTATATAAAAGCTTTTATATTCTTATACAATTTTTCTAACATTTACTTAACATAGTGAACTTTTAATAATATACCTTAATGTTATAACCTTGTAACTAAAACCCTTCTTATATTGGGACCATCTAGTACTAAAAAAAAACCCTTCTTATACCTAAATCTAAGGTTATAAATAGATACTGTAATAAATTTACTATAATTGCAGCAAAATCTCATAAAGCTATAAACTCATTACCTACCCTTAGCTTTTATAGTTGGTATGTTATCAAAATAAGTATCACACAGATCATTCCATAATACCCGGGAGTAAGCGCCCCAAATAGTCAAGCAAGATGTCTATATCCTTGTCTCAAAAATTATCTCTCAAGTCTATGTATGGTCTTTCAAATGTTATAGATAATAAAAGGATAGTAGCCTTGCCTGCCAGATTAGATCTGAAAAAGATTTACAGCTTGTGAGTTAATTTAGTAGAAGGAGGATGTCTAAGTATCATATTATGGTAAAATAGCATATTTTTTACACTCCAAAATGTCCAGATTTACAACCCAAGATCAAATTAAATGCAAAGGTTTTAGAGCTTAGATTTAAAATTTGGATCCTAAATGACCAAACTTATTGGAGCCCTCTAATAACTTGTATATTATATTAATTACCCCCATTTTTTAACTATATTAGCCATTATACTAAACAGGTCCTAATCCCAAATTACATTAAATTCTACTTATAATATACTAAATTTCATTATGGAAAAAGTGTGTCGCAACAGATAGGTTACCACCATGGATTGGTCCTCATATGACAAATATTAAAACCCAAAATTGAGCCTTTGCTGTTTCTGTGAAGTCTGCATTTTGCCATATTTCAATTTCTTATCCTAAAGTTCTCCAATAACCTAAAAATCTTGGCACCAGTTCCTTCACTTCTTTGAATTATTTTTATAAAGTTTTAACTTATCAAAGATATTGTGAAAGGATAAAGAATCTTTTGAAAGCCACGTTTTATTAGCTTTACTCTTACCTCATTGTGAATTAGCTCCTTGTATCCTCATCTCCTAACCTGCTGAGGCTTAGTTTTCCAGGTATTATTCTTGAAAAGTGCTTAAATACTGTTTATTCCCTTTCTTTTAGCCTTATAGTTCTTAAACAATATTTTACAGCTATACTGGTTCAGGATCTTTTTATTACTAAATATAGTTACCATCCACCTCTGGGTGATCTCATTTCTATTAATTGGGTTATATGAGCGTACTAGATGCCTCCTCTCAAACTTAAAGTTCAAAATAGCAAGCATTTCCTGATGCCACCTCTCTACATATTGCACACTTGCTATATCAACTCTTACAAATGATGTTTTACTGGACCAAAGATAATTGAGGATGCACCTTCCTTGAGATTTCCAGAGATAAGGATTGTCATGATTCTGAAATGACTGGATGATAAGCCCTAAGTTGTTTTGGTGGAATGGGATAGATTGACCAAACTGAGTAGTAAAAAATAGTGATGAAGATCACCTTAACATAAGGTAATAGAGCAATATTAAGCCTCAAACAAATATTTAGTGGATTACCTCCAAATTAGGTGATAAGGTGACATCAAATTATGACAAATAATAGTAGATTGCCTTGAACTAAGGTGATTGTGAATTTAGTAATTAGTAGACTCTTCCAGAACCAATGAAAATATGGCAGAGCCAAATAGTCTAAGCTGATAGGTGTGACAGATTGAGGTCAGCTGGATCCGCACATTGACCTCATAAATATCAGTTCAAATTTATGCACAAATTTTGAGGTCAGATTTCAGAAGTCAGACCAATCATGAGAACCACTTGTAACAGAAGTTGTAGGTAAGAATTTGGGGATTTGCGAGTGAGGATTGATCCAGCATATTGAATGCCCATTACATCAAATCCTCCAAGTTTTCATTATGTGGGACTTTAGATTTGCATGTGCAAAAGTGTGGTTATAGCTTGAGAGTTTAATTTAGAGTTTAATATTAAACTCACAAGAAATGCTTTAAAAACAAGAAAATGACAACCGCAAATACAGTTTCATTTTCTCAATCAATTAAACACAATAAAAGTTTAAGTTTTCTTGCTTTAAAAATGAAGTTTATTTATATAAGAAATTTGTTCAAGAATAACCTGAACCATGAGCTCTGCAAGTGAGCTAGGCCAGGCTTTGGCCTTGTTTGTGGCACTATCATGGGGACAGGCCTTACTGCTTGCTTGCAGAATCACTGGGACTCTAGTCCAAAAATTCATTGGAAATTCAGGAAATGGCGCATGGGCAAGAGGGTGGTTCTCCATGGGACTATTAGTCATGTGGTCGGTGACATGGCTGGTGCTGCCCAACTCATTTGTCATGTATTGGCAAGAACCTGTGCGTTACATAAAATGAAACTCAAATACCTTTCTTTCTGTCTTTTGGGGGCCCTGGAAAGAAGTGATGGTTACCAATGGAGAGGAATGGAACTGACATCTCTTGACTGTGGTTATGGTAGGATTTTCGTTGGAATTTTTGCTATGCAAAGTAGGACAATTATGGAGGGCAACAACTCAGCAAACCATAGTGGTCCAGATGAAGCCAAAGACAACTACCAGATGTGTGGCATTATCCATGGAGGTATTAGATAAACTTCACCAGGTAATGGCATGGGGGCAGTTTCAGGCATGGTTGGTGCAGGCAATGGGGGGAATCTCCTCTTGCACTCCAACTTGCCCAGGTGGTGGATGCATTACCTCTGGAATTGGCAGGATGGTTCCAGGAACTCATCAAGGAACAGGAAAGTTTGCTAAATTTCATGGAGGAGTGTGTGGAGATGATTGACTGGGTGGCATGTCCGGATGAAGCAAAAGATGAGGCCTGGTCAGCATTACCATCAGTCAGCCAGGGACATAGCTCTGTAGAGGAGTATGTGCGGGTCTCCCATCTGTTGGCAAAAGTGGCACAGGTTATGGATTCCCAGTCCTCACGAATGTTCTACCAGGGTTGCATCCAGATTTGCTGGTGGCTTTGGCAGCAACAAAGGTCCAAGCAACTCTGGGGGAGAAAGTGGTTTTAAAATTCAAGTCAAAAAACAATTAGCACTGGCACAGGACCAGCGGGAGGAATCAATGTCACCTGGGAAGGGACAATCCCCAGTAAGTGGTCGTTCCAGTCAAGGGGTGGCACCCATCCCCAAGAAACGTGGGAAATGTTCAAAGGGAAGGGCGCCAAGGGAATATGTCAAAGTTTCCAGCAGCCAATTTGCAAGTGAAAGACTCATCCAAAAATAAATCGCCTTCTTTGCTTTATTATCGACTGTTTATCCCCATAGAGCTGCATATGGATGGGGGAATGGAAAGGGAGATGGCGCTTATAGATACTGGGGTGAAAGAGAATTACGTTGAACTGGCATTGGCGGAGCGTTTGAAGCTGCAGGTGCAGGAAGGACTGGTGGTGGTTTTGCCAATGCCTCATGGAGGGTGCCATCATGGCGCATATGCCCTTCAGTGAATGTGCAGCAGGCCCCATTTGGGTTTTGGACACAGTTTTGTGAATCGAGAACCTGACCCACCCAGTAGTGTTTGGGATGCGCTGGTGTCATCAGTTCAGACCCCGGATCGATTACCTGCCAGTACCATTACCCTGTACCCCAGGAGTTGCCCACCAATGAAGTGGAGTCTGGTAGTGGGAAACCAGAAGTTAGATGAGCCTCAAACCCTGGGGGCCATGCAGGAAGAGGTCTTACCTGCAGAATACCAAGATTTTGTGGGGATCTTTGGTACAAAGAAAAATTAGCCGTTTTCCCCCTCTGGGCCATTCACATTCTCTTTCCAGTTTAAGGAAGTGTCCAAACTTCCTCGTGGTTGTCCAGTCTATCCATTGAATGAATGAGCCAAAGCTGCATTGGAGGACCACATGAGTTCGATGTTGAGCAAAGGTTTGATCAAGCCATAAAAATTGGCTGTGGTATCTCTGGTGTTGCTAGTACCCAAGGCGAGTGGAGAATTATGGCCATGTGTGGATTATTGGAGGTTAAATGAGGTCACAGAACTGGACCCTTACCCAATGCCGCTAATGGAGGATATCTTGCCAATGGTCACAGAATGCAACGTTTTCACCAAGCTAGATTTAGCAGATGCTTTCAACCAGGTACCTGTGAGGCTAGAGCACCAAAGATACATGGCGTTTAAGTGCCGCCTTGGGATGTTCCAATACTGAGTCATGCCATTTGGGCTGCGAAATGCCCCAGCAGTATTTCAACAAATGATCGACCAGTACTCTATCAGTAGATTGGATGGTGTTGTATCACTTATATGGATGACATCCTGGTGTTCTCACGTTCCAAGGAGGCTCATGTACAGGATGTGAGGGAGGTCCTAAAGGCGTTGGCTGAGGCAGGATTATGGCTGAAACCTAAGAAATGTGAGTTTAACTGGGATTTAGTCAGGTTCCTAGGAAATGTGATATTTGGGAAAGGCCTAGGGGTATGCCCTGATAAGATCCAGGTAGTGCACGCATGTAAGGCTCCAACCAATCATACAGGGGTGAGAAGTTTTCTGGGGATGGTAAATTTCCTCAGGCGGTTCAATAATCTATCAGAATTAGCCTTGTCACTTATGTGACTGATGCAGAAGGTACCATTTGTATGAGGGGAAGAAGAGGAGCGGGCATTCAACCTTCTGAAAGAGAAGCTCATTTCAGCGCCAGTCCTTGCCCATCTAGATCCAGGAAAACCTTACATGGTGAAAACAGATGCCTCAAATTTTGCATTGGGAGAAGTACTCCTACAGAAGGGGGAAGATGGGTTGGAGCACCCAGTGTGTTATTTCAGTCAGAAAATGATCCCTGCAGAAATGAATTACCTGATATAAGACAAGGAGCTACTGGTGTTTTTGCGGCGCTCAGGATTGGCAGCACAACTTGTTGTATGCCGGTCACCCCTTCATAGTATGCACAGTCTATAGGGAACTGGAATATTACTGAGAGCCCAGGAAAATAAATCAGCGCCAAGCCCATTGTCACGTGGAGCTGACTCATTATGTTTTCCATGTGGAATACCATCCAGGAGCCATTAACACCATAGCTGATTGGTTGAGCCAGAATGTGGGGCTAGCATATGGGAAGGCTGAGGAGGAGAAGTACAACACAGCAACCATGCTCCGGGGAGACTAATTTGCCATAATGGTGAGTGAGGAGGATGAACTGGAAAGGGAGATCTGAAGAAAGCAAAGGAGGTCTTCATTTGGGTGACAGTTATGGGCAGAAACAGCAGCGGGCCAGCGGCACAGCCTGCATTGTACATATGGAAGGAAAAATGGAATAATATGTCATGACTCATGGATATGGGTTCCAAACCTATTACTGCAATGGGAAGTGCTGCAGGCATTGCATGTCCACCTGCTGGTGGGACATCCGGGGGTCACAAAGGTGCTCAACTTGGTGCGCCAGAAGTATTCCTGGGCCGGACTACAAAAAGATATAAAATATGTGGCGGAGTGCTTGATTTGCGCGCACTCAAAGCCCTATCAAAAGCAACCTGCAGGTAAGTTAGTCCCACTCCAGATTCCAAATCAGCCATGGAGGTCAGTCAGCGTGGATTTCATTTACAGGGTTACCTAAGATCCAGGGGAAGGATGTGATATTGATTGTTGTCAATTGGTTAACGAAATATGCCGAGTTTTTCCCATGTACCTCAAAATTCTCAGCCAAGGACACCGCAAGGGTTTTTATCAATGAGATATTTGCCCATCATGGCCTACCAGCAGATATCATTTCAGATTGTGGTCCCCAATTTGCATTGATATTCTGGTCTAGCCTGCTCAGTAATTTAAAAATTTGCCCATGTAGGGCCTTGGCATACCATCCCCAGTCTGATGGGCAAACTGAAAGGGTAAACCAAATACTGGAGCAATACCTCTGATGCTATGTCTCCAACCGGCAGAACAATTGGGTTACATGGATTTGACTCTATCAGTTTGCTTACAATAACCACCACCAATCATCAACTGGAATGTCACCATTCTTCACTAATCATGGATCAAATCCGGCGTTGGATGGGGGATCAAACAGAAGAGTATTCCAGGGGGCTGATGAATTATCCCAAAGAATGGATGAGATTGGAAGGAAATTTTGAACCAACCTGGAGCATGCCACAGCGCAGCAAAAATGATATGCGGATTGATGAAGAGTGCCAGACCCATCTTTTGCTCCCGGGGATTGGGTATTGGTGGCAGCAAAGAATTATGCAGTACTGGTAAAGAGCCGGAAATTCGGACCAAAGTTCTTAGGCCCATATAGGGTAATCCGGGTTGTTAACAAGGTAGCATTTGAATTGGACCTCCCAGAAGGGTCAAAAGCCCATCCAGTTATCCATGGGTCTCAGCTTTGAGGATTCTGAGGGCAAGGACCAGAGTGGCCTGGGCTGCTGAACCCACGAGATGAGAACAACCAGGAATATGAGGTCAAGCAGATCCTGAAGGAGCATCAGGTCAGGGGTCATCAACAATTTCTGGTAAAATGGAAGGGATACCTGGTGGAGGAAGTTACCTGGCAAAAACCTGATGAGTGTGCACACTGCCCTGAGAAGATCCAGGAGTTTTTGGATTCACAAGGGGGTGATATGATGGAATGGGGTCAGCCAGATCCGCACATCAACCTCATAAATATCAGTTCAAATTTATGCACAAATTTTGAGGTCAGATTTCAGAAGTCATACCAATCATGAGAACCACTTGTAACAGAAGTTGTAGGTAAGAATTTAGGGAATTGCGAGCGAGGATTGATCCAACATATTGAACGCCCAGTATCTCAAATCCTTCAAGTTTTCATTATGTGGGACTTTAGATTTGCACGTGCAAAAGTGTGGCTATCACTCAAGAGCTTAATTTAGAGTTTAATATTAAACTCATAAGAAATGTTATAATAATGAGAAAATGGAAACTGCAAATACAGTTTCATTTTCTCAATCAATTAAACACAATAAAAGTTTAAGTTTGCTTGCTTAAAAAAAGAAGTTTATTTATATAAAAAATTTGTTCAAGAATAACCTGAACCATGAGCTCCACAAGTGAGCTAGGCCAGTCTTTGGCCTCCTTTGTGGCACTATCATGGGGACAGGCTTTACTGCTCGCTTGCAGCATCACCAGGACTCTAGTCTGTGAATGTATTGGAAATTCAGGGAATGGTGCACGGGCGAGAGGGTGGTACTCTGTGGGACTATTATCTCACGGATTCAGCTAACAAGAACTAGACTGGGCTCCCAGTCAGGGTGCGTGAGCACCCAGTGGAGGCCCCAGAATGCCAGAGGCATAGCAGTCCAGGTGACTAATAGAAGTGGGGATCTATGGGAGATGTGAGGAAAGCAAACTTTCAGTAATATACCAAAGGCCCCCAAGGCAAACCAGATGGTTGCGTTGGGGGCAACCGCGAGTCTTGCAGGGCAACCCCCAAGGGTGGGAGAGGCAGGGAGGATAATGTCTCCTCCAGGGTTCGTGGTTGCTGGCCTTCAGATTCAGATAAGGGGCCTTGCGCGCCAGCGGGGAATGGCACAGAGGCCACCACATTATTGGAAATATGTGCAGAGGTATGGTAAACCCCATAAGAGGGGCTGGGACTGAGCTTCCCCTGGAGGGGGTGCTCTAGGTCCTGCTGGTGGGCTGGACCCACACTAGCAGGGGCAGCTATGGAAGCTGAACCCATACATGGTGGGCCAGGGATGCCTTGGGGCTGCTCAAACTGAGGAGCAGTTTTGGTGGACTCAGCGACCAAATGTATGTAAGGGTCTCCATTTAACGGGCGTGTGAAAACGAATGAAGCAGCAGGTTTGTCATCAGAGGTGGAGCAGATAATCACATTCATGTTCTGCTGCCATGTGGCAGGATCGAGCAACCAGATAATCCAGTCAGTGAACATCAGCAAGAGGATTTGGGTGATGGTGCACTTTATCAGATTGATTGACAGAATTGTTTATAAATTATCAAATGAAGATGGAGGCTGCAGCAAACTAGGTGTATATTTTGGATTGTATTTGATGAAAGGCAAAAAAATGAACTGACAACTGCCCTTGGTGGGTCCAGTTGCCTTTTAAACTGGGCGATAGTCATGGGGAGGTATTGAGGGATTGGTCATTCAGGGGATGGGGAAGGGATTTGGTTGGCTGGGTTGGAGGGGAATAGAAGGCAACTCTCAATTCTGGCAAAAGCTTAGAAAATTTTTGCAAGATTTTCCAAATCCTTGGGGCCAAGCCAAGTCAATACTACCAATCCAGGTCCTGGTGACTCAAGTCAGCCTGTTTGCACAGCTTGAGTGGTCCAGATTCGTCCCAGGAGGCAGGGGTCCATGGATCAGAATAGTTGCAATTTGAGCTGATCCCTCTATTGGGCTACTCATATGATCTGAACTCCCTGGATCATTTTGGAGTGTTGGGCCAGATGATCCTAGTCTATTTGGAACCAGGTGTTAAAATCTTGGAAATAGTTGCTCGCTTTTCAGCCCTGGATTTCAACTGCACAGATTCGTGGATCCTGGCGTTGATTATTTGATAGACTGGGCAATAATAGTATGAAGACTACTATTATAGTTGGCTACCCAAAAGCCACGTTGATAGTAAAGTCCAACGCTAAACTGGTGCTTCCTCTTGAAGATACTCTGGTAGGGAACACTATCCCTATTCCCTTTTTGCAGAGCCAGGCGGAGATCTTGATATTGCTAACCTAAGGATATCTGATCCTTGACTCTTCTCTTAAGAGTAATGTTAAACAAACAATGTTAAACAACTAAAGCTAATATCAAGTTGAATCTAATTTTATTAGGGACTTATTTGGGGTTTTTATAGTTAGAATCGGCACACAACTTTTCAGCTGTCCAATGAGAATATTTGTGCTCCTATATTGGTTTTGACCCTTAGTGTTAGGTACCAAATCTCATCGGGTACTGTTGCCTTGGGCTTTCTAGACTGCGTAATCCTTGGGCGTTTGGCAGTCCAAACAATTGGTATTAGATACACAAAACCGATTGTTTTGACTGATGACAATTCCACGTTTCATCCGGCATTCAAACATTTTGGTATTTTCTTATTACTCTAACCCATTCCACTCTGAACAATTCCCTATAATTCAGCTATTGGGGATTATCCCAATATTAAATTATTGCTTAATTTCATTGGGGATGACGCCCAACAAAATTATCATCTACCAGCAGCCTCAAATGTCATTGGGGATGATTCCTGACGAAATTGTCATCTGTTGGTGGCCTCAATTAGCATCAGGGATGATTCCCAACAAATTTATCATCTGTCAGCGGCCTCAATTATTATTGGGGATGATGCCTGACAATAATTCACAGTTGGTGACCTCTAATATCATCGGGGATTCCACCCAACGATATTCTCATCAGTTAGCCACTATTGCCAACCCTTTACAATTATAATATAATCATCAGTTCTCATATTCAGTCAAAGAATTTGGACTATGTGGTCATCTGCAATTCTGACACCAGGTTTGCGATCCAAGCTGTATTCCAATCTGGCTTCTGAAGCAGGCCAGCCCAGACTGGATCCCCCAGTCCAGAAATTACTGGACAGGCTCTAATGTTGGGAATTGCCATTTAGTCAAATTTTGGCCATAACTTTCCTGGGGAGTGGGTGGACCAAAGGCCCCCTCCATGCTGCCTGATGTGTGCCATCTCCCTGCAGACCCCTTCTATCAACCTTACCAGGATTGAAGAGGGGGAAGAGGTGGGAGTGGGATGTCTTTGGGTAGTTAAGCCATCACTGAGCGCTCATCTATCACATGGGCTAAGTCGTCCAGCTGTGACAGAGGGTCCACTGGAGCCTTGGGGCCCCTTTTCGTCTGGAAGGGGTGCTGAACCCTATCCAGTTGCAAGGGCTGGTCCCAAAGACTTACATATCAGTCATGTGTCGGTGACATGGCTGGTGCTGCCTAACTCATTTGTCATGTATTGGCAAGAACCTGTGCGTTACAATAGGGCGGTATAGTCCAAAGTCACTGAGATATAAGTGAGATGAGATGATTAAAGGAGGGGGATTGTTTGTTGATAAGAAGAGTAGAGCAGAGCAGAAGGAATCTGCTGTTAAATCTTATAATAAAAGTATCATAGGAGCTTTTGCTTCATATTTTATTACAATTATTAAGTTGATTAAAGGGCCAAAAATCTTTATATCATCTTCTTATTTCTCAGTGAGATTGTCCCTGTGCAAATAGCTCTTGGAGTATCTCAATTATATCGAAAAATCTATAGAAGTGGTGCTTACTACAGGGGGCCCATCGATCAACACCAAAAATATAAAAATTTATAACACACTTCAGGCGTCAGCTATGTCACATCAGGCCTGAACTGACAGGGCATCCTCCTGGCACACTGTGCCAACCAAATATGTGGAAATTAAACTTGCCTTGGACTCTGCGCTCAAAAGGCAGGATGAGCTTCTTCAGGAGGTGTGTATTAATAAGCTGCCTCTGTTTGATTGCAATGGGAATATTCATGGGTTCTTCAAGCAATTTGAGTTTTCAATGGAAGAAGCCTTGTATCAGCATAAAGCTGAACTGTTAATGTCCACCTTGGATGTTGGAAGTGCCAATAAGTCACCTGATATCTTCCAAACAGTTCCATTATATACTGTGAAGTGAAGGCTACTGTGCTGCAGTTGTTTGAAGAAACTGCAAAGATGTCACAGAGGAAGGTTGAGTTCTTGACCATTGGGTTCCAGCGTAATAAGACCCTCACCATGGTTGCTTATTGATTCACGGCGGAAGCCCATGTGTTAATTAGAGCAGGGACCTTATCCATATGGACGCGTGCATTGTAATGACCTCCGCAGTAAAGCCATACCACGAGCTTTACAACATCATGACCCATGTTAGATGACAATGTATCCTTGCTGTAAAAATTGTTCATTTTTTGCACCATTTATCCACTACCTTCTCTCCACCCAATATGGAGTAGAAACACACCACCAGCAACCTCGGACCTTCTTATTTGGGGGAATTCCCCATCCAGTTCAGATTCTGTCAAGTTACCCCTATCAGTTTAACTTTCATCTCAGACCTGCATATCATCAACAGTCCAACTACTGACCTGGGTCTAATTACACCAATCGTCTGCAGTCATCCTATTGAACTGGAGCTGTCTATACTGATTACCTAAAGTCCAAATTTTGGCATGGCATCTTACATTAATCACAGATGTAGGCCTTACAGGTCAAATTGCTTTGAATGCGGTCACCCTGGGCACCTGGCATGAGGTTACTCCAATCGACAGGTCCACTAAATACAACAGGACTGTTAAGAGATTGTCTATAACTCTCCAAAACCAAGCGTGGTGATGCTTGGTGCACAGAACCAATGCAAGGGAACTAGTATTCATGGTTATAATAAAAACAGCCCAGCAGTGGGTGCTGGAGCTAAAGAGACCTAGGGCGAGGGCGTTGAGCATAGTAATGGTAATAAGAAGTTGAACATTCTTCACAACTTGGCTGCGCACTAGAGGGCAGTTCATAAATAAGTTTGGTACAGGGTTATAGTGCACTGGTGACCAGGTTTAGAGGGAACCTGGTAGAATCAGCGGCTTACCTGAGTTTTTAATAAATTTAAAAAAAGAAACTTGCTGACATGACGCAAGCCTTCTCAAAGAGGTCCGTGCACAGGTGCGCCCAAATCAACATATTAAAAAAGTAAAATAACGGTAGGGTTTATTGGGAAGATGACCAATATTGAAACGTTGGTCTCAAGCAAAGATACTTAAGCCAATTTGGGAGAATTTTGGATTGGTGGAAGTGGTACCAAGCCTTGGTGCATCAATAGGCGCACGCTTCCATCTGAAAGGGTCACATACCTAGAAATTGGTTTTACTCAGAAAATCAACAGAAGTTGAACCTAATCTGAACTTGCAATTTCGTAAATGGAATGGGTTTTGAACCCCCGTTACCTGATTAATCAAATTGTCCTGTTATTGTTAATACAAAACTCATTTGTTTAACCCTATAGCCAAAACAGGGGGATGGTCTTTAGGCACATCACTTGTTAACCTGGGAGTACCTAGACTTTACCCAGTGTTGATCCAGGTTGTACTTGAGATCAGGAAAGACCTGAAGTTTCACCTTCTGGACCTCCTGCCGCCCAGCCTTGTCCCTGCTGTTGGCACCTTCTATAAAGTCATGTAAACATGACATTACCCTCTCCTCTTTTTTAGGATCCACCCCCACTACAAGGGCATTCACCAATTGAAAGTTTTTGTGGGCTGGGGCCAACTTCATAGCAGCAATAGCTTGGTTAAACTTTGATCCTGCAGCCTTAGGGAAACGCTTGTGGAATGCTATAAAAAAATTTTGGGCATGAGTGCAATCATGCGCTGAGACGCAACTGTTCTCTTCTTCATCAAATTTCTTTCAAGATACAAGATACTCAATTCTTCTTCTTATCCAACGAGAGGCAACAATATCCTCCACTTCCCACTCTGGCGCCCCATCCATGAGATAAGTCTCAGGAGTCTCAGGTGGGGGACCCTCAAACAACGTGAGCTTGCTTTCATGGAATACTGAAAAGATTCAAAATGAGGGGGAAGATCCAACTGGTATGTAACGTGGCCCATCTTTTTGACAACGCGGTATGGCCCAATCCTCTTTGGTCTCAGATTTTTACATGGTTGCTTGATTGGGATGTTTTTAGCATCCAGAATCACGAGATCTCCTTTCTTGTATACAGGTCTGACCCATCTCTTACCATCAGCATGCTCCTTGTAAGCCTGCATGGACGCATTTAAACTAGTGCTCACCCCTTGGTGTACTTCCTTGATCATTTTTAAAGTCCAACACCGCTTCCACCTTGGATCCACAACTGGGCTCCATGTTGAAGGCGGAATTGAAACCATAGTTGGCGATGAAGGGGGAACAACTGATTGATGCATGTTGTGCATTTTTATAACTGAATTGGGCCATGGGGAGATGGGAAACCTAATCTGATTGATTTGCGGAAGTATAACACTGCAAGAACTGTTCAAGGCACTGGTTCACTCGTTACATCTGCCCATCTGATTAGGGGTGATAGCCAGTTGAAAGGCAGTGATGGATTTGCAGGGTCTTACACAACTCTTTCCAAAAGACAGAGGTAAACTGGGGCCCCCAATCACTAATTATTTCTTGAGGGACCCCGTGAAGAGCGAACACATTGGTAACAAACAGCATAGCCATATCAGCCATGGTGACTGTGGTTCTGCAAGGGATAAAGTGAGAGAACTTTGTAAAATGGTCCTCCACCACCATGATAGCATAATAGCCATCAGATACAGGCAATTTGACAATAAAATCAACTGATAGGGAGTCTTAGGCCCCTCAGCCTCTTGAACTGGTACCAACAACCCTGTTAAAGGCTGGCAATTCGGTTTCATTTGGTTGCAGACTAGGCACTCTTTACAATATCTGCCTACCTGAGCAGCCAATCCATTCCAATTGTAAGTGTGGTGGATAAGCTCAAGGGCCTTCGCCTTCCCAGGATGGCCAAAGGTGATTCCTTCATGATTGTCCCAGATGATTTTCTGGCGAAGTGGTCCAGCGATAACTCATAGGCGCCCCTGAAACCACACCATCTCATCCTTTATGTGATAAACTCTGGTAATATCCTCCTGATTTAATGCGCTCTTTTCAAGGACCATCATATATTTGGCTAACAAAGGCTGGGAAAGGACAACCTTTCTGAACATACCATATTCCTCCACATTTTCTAGAGAAGCGAGCGTTGGCCCATTGGCCAAGGGATAGGAAAGTTGAGACACAATCTTACCCGGTAGAATCATTAAATGGGTATTATGCACCTCCACCTCCTTCAGATTTGGAGCAAGTGTAGGGTTATGGCTCAAAGCATCCAACAAACCATTCTCCTTGCCCTTTGTAAACTTATAAGAAAACGCAAATTGGGCAAGGGTATCATGCATACAGGTTTGCCATAGGGTTAAGACATGAGGTGCGTGGTAGTAAAGTAAGGCACGGTGATCTGTACATACATGGAAGGGTTGGGATGAACCATGAAAGTGATGGCGCCAATAGGTCAGCGCCTTAACCACTACTAATAACTCTATATAATATACAGTGTAGTTTAACTCTGGTAGAGACATCTTCCTAGAAAAATATTCCACAGGATGCTCTATTTCATCTTCACCTACTTGTAAGAGGGCTGCCGCTATGGCAAAGATAAGCATCTGAAGCAAAAATAAACTCTTTATTGGGGTCAACATGGTGAAGAACGGAAGCGGACAGCAACTTAAACTTTACTGCTTGAAAGGCATCCTCCAAACCAGGGAACCACAGTATCATTTTTGCCCCACTCGCCTTATACAAAGGTGCCACAATTTCAGAAAGGTTTGGTGTAAACTTTTTAAGGAACGTACACATCCCCATCAAGCTTCTCAATTCCTTAACTGAAATTGGAGTGGGCCACTCACAAATCACTTTCACCTTGTCTGGAGTTATCATATGCTCTTGGTCAAGCATGACGTTGCCCAGAAAGGTGACCTGGGACTTAAAGAACTCACAATTACTGAGTTAGCATAAGGTTTACATCCCTCAAATGCTCCACCACCTGCTGAAGGTGTACTGCATGAGACTCATTGTAAGGGGAAAATACAAAGTATCATCCATATAGCTACCGCGCATACCCCCAACAGGTCCCCCAAAGCCACATCAATATGAAGTTGAAAGATAGATGGGGCATTTTTAAGCACAAAGGGAATAACCCAAAATTGGAAGATTCCTTTCCTGGTAAGGAATGCAGTTAACCACTCCTGGCCCTTCTTGATATGGATCTGATTTAACATGTTTAAACAATCCAGCTTGGAGAAGACTCGCGCCATCTCCACATAGCATGCAATCTGTGAGTCCTGGGGGATGGGATTTAAGTCTGTTACAGTGACGTTGTTAAGATTCCCATAGTCAGGGGGTGGAAGGCGAGTCGGTAGGGTGTACGGCTACCAACCTGAAAGTTGTGGGTTCAATTCCCGCCCTTCGCACATCAATTGGGGTGCCAGTTGAAGGAAGCTATTGGCGGTTAGTAGGTATAATAACATGAAAACTTTACCCATGACGTAACCAGAAAAATATGATTCCCAATCTGGAGGTGAAAAAAAAAAGTTTCTATGACAGAGTTGACCCTGCTCAGGTTTCATGTCAATACTTTCTTTCTCTATTTTGGTAATGTCCGTCCCCTGGTTGGCTTGCCTCAAATAAATAAGATTCCAATAGTCTATGCATGGGCATAAGGTCCCATCAGCCTTCTCAACAAAGAGAAGTGGGGAACATACAGGGGAGGTTCACTGAAAAATAGCACCTTTGGCTAACTGCTCCTTAACCCACTCATCTAAACCCGCTTCCTCCTGTACAGTCAATGGGTAAATTGGGGAAGATATATGCACCAGATCCACAGTGAGCTTGAACTCGCAGTCAAACTCTGAATGATCAGGTAGTTCATTAGCTGATGTCACATCAAACGAAGATCTCAACCCCTCTAAACAGGAAGGTAGGGGAACCCCACTGAGGTCCTCAGCAACGGGGCAAGGCTGAGAGTGTGAATATTGGGCCAGTGAGGATAAATTGCCCTGAAAGTTGGATTCAGCCAAAGAAACAACCAGCTTGTGACCATTCTTCAAAGTTAGAGATAGGGTATTTTCTTTCAAGTTAGTCCTGACGTCAAACTTTCGCCACCACTCTACACCCAATATGATGGGGTACAAGAGGTTTTTGACAGCTTGGAAGTGGTTAGACAAATGATATGTGCCAACTTGATAGTCCACTAAACCCAGGATTTTCAGCGTGGGGATACCTTGGGAAGCCCCTCCTCTAACCATACCACCTGGCAAGTAACACAGCTCAAGGTAGTCGGCTAGGTCTTGGTTCATAAAATTCTCAGGCTCCAGTATCCACCAAACTAGTAGTGCTGTTTTTCCCTAAAGGGATGAAAAGGTAGCAATTAGTAGAAAATAACCCAAATGTTCTTTATTTATAGCAGAAAACGCCAACACTTCACCACCAAACGCTTCTTCAGGGTCTAAAATTCCCCCATGATACATATTTGCATTAAATAATGGAGAGGGATATTTGGCCACTCTTACTACTGAGGCCACATATCCACCATATCTTCAGCAACTGCATAAATGTTTTTATATTGTAGCTGTCACACCTTCTCCTCCTGGGTTCCGCGGATCATTGTTCTGGTCAAGCGTGGGTTCTCTGGGGTGATTTGATAAATAGAAATGTAGTCCATATCTGAGCCATATAGGAGGAGACATGGCTCAGTAGTATACATGAAAACGTCATCAGAAAATGCATTTTGGGTCGCAAATGACCCTATCCCTATTTTGATGATGGGTTGTATGACGTTGTCTAAGGCTAACACCATCAGGCCCTTTGTTGATGATCCCACCTGCACTGTCTGAGTGTGGTGCCAAAGGAAAAACGATTTTTGAGTTTATTTCATTAAATTTGGTGGAAAGTTGAGGAATCATGACTCTCAGATTGCGGAGTGACTATATCCACCATGCATGGGCAAGAAGGGTGATTACCTTCAGATTGGAGGTAGTTAGAATAACGCCAGCCTGCTCCAACCCTTGGCAAAATGCAAAAACAGTGGTGAGCCCCACCACGGCTGTGGCCACCAGCTGGTGCACACTGTTTGCACTTCACAAAAGTCCCACATGGAAAAGTTCATGCATGTAAATATAAATGGTTGGTCATCTAATGTTAAGAGAGTGTCTATAACTCTCCAAAACCCAGCGTGGTGGTGCTTGGTGCACAGGACCAACGCAAAGAAACCAGTAGTCATTATAATAAAATTTTTTTGTGAAAAAAGAACCTCCTTAAAAAAGCTCTAAAATTATGAAATAATTGAGAAATTATGCCTTCTCAAGAAAACCCTTTTTGAAGTCAGTGCCATATCTTAAACTGAATTATAGAATTTTGCTCACAAATACAAATTATATCTTATGTCTGGATTGGGTCCAAGTGTAAACTATAAGCAACTTAGGATATATAGCACTGAGTATATAAATTATAAATACCTATTATAAGTCAGTTAAAATATGGTGCTGACTTCAAAACGGGTTTTATTGAGAAGGCATAATTTCTTGATTATTTCATACTTTCTTAGAGCTTTTTTAAGGAGGTTCTTTATTCCCAAAAGAACTTTACCCCAGTTCTTTTCCCCCAAAAAAATTAGTGCACTTTTTTAAAGTGGCTCTTTTTCCTACTTTTATTAAATATTACTATCATTATACATTATTTGTGACCCCTTACTATTTCTCTATAAAATTAAAAATCATTGTATATATTATATATAGTATCTTAAAAATTGTTTGAGGTGGGTTGACCTCGGGACAAATATACCACACTGAGAATGTTTCCTAGCCAGTACAGGTTTTAAACTCAAAACCTGCACTAGGGGTGGAAGCAGTTTTACCCACTCGGCTAACATTTTTTATATATAGTATCTTATAAACAAATATACTAATAATTCATTTTATTAAATTTAGTTGATTTTGTTAAAAATTATATTAAATTTACTGATCACCATCTACAATACTTCATTTTTACTAAATTTAAAGGCTTTTATTGATCAATGTATGCTGAATTTACTGATCACCATCTACAGTAATTCATTTTATTAGATTTGGTTGCTTTTATTAGTCAATCCATGGTAAATTTATTAATCACTATCTAAAATAATTCAAATTATCAAATTTAGATGAGTTTATTGGTCAATTTATACAAAAAAGATAACCATTTATAATATCATAAGCTCATCCCGCTATGATCTCATACTGCCTGGATTTTTAACATACCCCCCAGCCATAGGACATATATCAAAAGTGCTTTGAAGCTATCCTTCACTAATGCTGGTATTTAGGTTTATCCAGAGTTGTATTAGTCCCACAAGTATCCATTGCTTCTAAGCCCATTTTTATATAACTACTAAATAAATGGTCAGATACTTAACCAATACTTACAAAAATAAAATGGGACCTAAGTTAGAGCATCCTCTATTTTTGAAGAAGAAGTTATCTAAATTGGTCCACTATTTTCAGAGTTATGCTGAACAAACATAAAAAACATACATACAGGTCAAATTAATAAACTTCTCCTTTTTCAAAGTTGGTTAAAAATAGCCCAGCAGAGGGTGCTGGAGCTAAAGAGACTTAGGGTGAGGGTGTTGAGCATAGTAATGGTAATAAGAAGTCAAATAATATTCACAACTTGGCTGTGAACTAGAGGGCAGTACATAACTAAGTTTGGTACAGGGTTATAGTGCACTGGTGACTGGGTTTGGAGGGAACCTGGTAGAACCAGCGGCTTACCTGAGATTTTAATAAATTTAAACAAAAGAAACTGGCTAACATGATGCAAGGCCTCCTCAAAGAGGTCTGCGCACAGGTGTGCCCAAGTCAACATATGAAAAACGTAAAATAACGGTAGGGTTTATTGGGAAGATGACCAACGAGAACAGTTGGTATTGAGCAAAGATACTTAAGCCAACTCAGGGGAATTTTGGATCAGCAGAAGTGATACCAAGCCTTGATGCACCAATAGGCGCATGCTTTCATCTGAAAGGGTCACATACCTTGAAATTGATTTTACTTAGATAATCAGCTGAAGTTGAACCTGACCAGAGCTCAAAATTTTGTAAATGGAACGGGTTTCAAACCCCCATTCCCCAATCAACCAAATTATCCTGTTATCATTTAATTCAAAGCTCATTCATTATAAACCTATAGCCAAAACAGGGAGCTGGGCTTTAGGAACATCACTTGTACCAACCTGGGCGTACCTAGCCTGTACCCAGTGTTGATCCAAGGTTTGCTTGAGATAAGGAAAGACCTGAAGTTTCACATTCTAGACCTCCTGCCATCCATTCTTGTCCCTGCTGTTGGTACCCTCTATAAGGTCATGTAAACATGACAAGGACCAGTCCTACCAGAGAAAATTCATAGCAGAGTAGAGACAGGACTCTCTAAATCCGCTTTCCCAAACCCAAACGTGCCACCTGAACCTATTAATGAACATTTGGCAGAAGTCCCTCAGTATGATGACACATTCCTATTTCAGCAGCAAGTTGGAGGGGTGAGGTATATTGACCTGAGCGCAGGCCAAGGACATGGCAGAAGAAGGATCTCTGGAGCCACTGAAGCCATACTCTTGTCAAATGTTTGACCAAGTTTCCTCAGATAAGCTGGACCCTCCTCTAATGCACCTTACCTGTATGAATTAAACGTTGCCCTTTGGGTAGATGATATCATCCAAGAATACCCCAAAGTTGACGAGGGAATAATGAGCTTCCTTGATAAAAAGATCCGTTAAATGTTCAGATATTAGACAGTCAAAAATTTTCTTATCTTGAATGTACATACTGTGACATTGTTGTAGCCAATACCCAAGTTTGTGCTATAATAGATACAGGCACCCAGTCAACATAGTTTCCACTAAGTTGGTGTCAAAGCTGACAATGAGCCTGAAGTAGATCATTAAATGGTGTATGGGACCTCTGGATCTGAGAGCATAATCTCAGAGGGAGCATATAGTGCGCTTCCCTTGCGGTTTGGGTTAATTGTAGTCAGAGCTCCAACAATAGTACTACCAAACAGCTGATATGACCTGCTAATTGGAACTGCTTTTGTATGACACTTTGGTGATATTATTGACATTATGGAAGAGACGTTCAAAATTCCGAGGCAGCGGATCCCAATTTATTTTACCTTGAGCGGAGTTCTGAAGGATCCAGTGCATATGGGACAGGTCAACCTTGCCTATAGTGACAGTGTAATTCCAGTGCGCAACCATTGAATAAAGAGGAAGACTGGGCTCTCCACCATCAGATATACTAATATCAAGGATTGTCTCTCCAAGCAGCCAGGCATATATCCATTCCCTCCGGTCATCAAGTAATAGTAAACACAAAATTTGGAGGTAGAATTAGCAGCTGGGCTCTATGAGGAAGTTATTGGTCCTTACCAGCAATCATGGCTCGAGCCTCACATGGCTCCAGGTATTATACTACCAGATCATGGGGAGATCAAGGTTCTACTTGTGAATCTACAAATGGAACCCTTGCAAATTTGCCAACATCAAATAGTGGTGTATTTACATTTGACCCCTGTTGAGGAAGCCCTTCAGGTTCAAAAGTTTGGGTCACTGGATGAATTTGGTTTAGCAGTCAATTTACATCCCAGTGTAATGACAGTGGTTCCGCGCAAAAACTTAGTCAGTTTAATGGAAGAACAGAAGGATCGGGCAATATCTTTATTTGAAAATTATAAGAAGATTTTCAATGTCAATGACCACAATTTAGGGTGCACTTGGGGGATGGTCCATCGATTGGACACTGGGGATCATCTTCCCATTTGGTCATGGCTAATCCGCTAATCAAGAGCAGCTGAGGAAGTAGTAACTGAAGAAATTGCAAAGCTGCTGGAGCAAGGGTGCATAAATCATCAAAGAGTCCATGGGCTTCACCCATTCTTATTGTAAAGAAGAAAGATGGCACCAACTGAGCAATAATAGACTACCATAAGCATAAAGCATCACCAAAAAGGACTCATACCCCTTGCCATGGATTAATAATGCTCCGAATTGGTTAGGTGGAGCTCATACTTCTTGGCAATGGATTTGATATTGTGATACTTGCAAATTGAGTTGCCCACAGCGGAACAAGAGAAATGCTTCATTATTACATCAAGGGGTTTTCTAGCTTTTTCATATGCCACAAGGGCTGTGTAACACACGGTCTGCATTCCAATGGGCCATGGATACCATCCTTGGTGACTTAAAGCTGTCATGCATTCTTGTGTACCTCAATAATATCAATGTTTTTTGCGGACGTTTTCTGAGCACCTTACCCATCTGGAGGAGGTATTCCGCCATCTTGCTGAGGCCAATATCAAGATTAAGCCCCGAAAATGTCACTTCTTCAAGGATCAACTAGAGTGCCTTGGGTTTGTAGTAGATTTAAAAGGGCTGAAACTTCAACAGGCCAAGGTGGCCGCTATTCAAAAATGACTCATCTGACTAGTAAGTGGGACGTACATGTATTCTTGTAGATGGTCGGCTACTACCAACGCTTTATCCCCAACTTCAGTTGTATTGGGGAACCACTATTTGAGTTGTTAAAAAATGATGCTGTGTTTGGATGTATGGAACGCCTTCAACACTCCTTTAATACACTTCATATGGCGTTAATCAATGCGCAGTGCTACGCTACCCAATTTTTGATAAGGAATTTATTGTACAGATGGATGCATCCCTTTCTGGTATTGAGGAAGTTCTATCTCAAAAAGACGACGAAGGAGAGGAGCATTCAGTTGCAAACTGAAGTCGTAGCTTAGACTGTCATGAACATAATTACATTGTGACCAAGTGGGAGTGCTTAGTGGTGATCTATGCTTATAAGAAATTCAGGGTATATTTGCATAAAATCATGTTCAAGGTCTTTATGGATCATGCTTCATTACGCTGGTTGCAGAATCTCCAGGAGCCTGAAGG
This sequence comes from Massospora cicadina, assembly GCA_022478985.1. Lineage (NCBI taxonomy): Eukaryota > Fungi > Entomophthoromycota > Entomophthoromycetes > Entomophthorales > Entomophthoraceae > Massospora > Massospora cicadina. The sequence continues at coordinate 49,950 of JAKSZP010000193.1, forward strand.
GCGTCTAGCCCAATGGGCTCTCAAACTGCAGGCTTACAAATCCAAGATTCTTCATTGACCTGAAGCCAAACATCAAAATGCAGATTGTCTATCAAGGTTGCCAACAATTGCAGTTATGGCGGATCTGAGTAACATAATGTATGATAAAATGCTTAGTGGAAAATATGACGAAGAACTTCCTCAAGTCATTAAGGTACTAGACGGAATAAGTGCCAATATGTTTCAGAAGAACGGCGAATTGTATAAGCAGATAGGGGACACTATTGCGAATATCACAAGGCCTTCTACTTGACCTGATAATATCATGAGCGCACTTTGAGCAGTTGGACATGGTGGGGTACACAAGACCTTGGAAATGCTGCGACCTTGGTACTACTGGGAAAGTACGAAATTTGACATGCAAAAAGCAATTCCTGCTGCCATCAGTGCCAAGTGGAAAAGGCATTCCGCCAAAAGACTTTGTACCAGTTAGTAAAACCTCACTTTACTTGCATACAGAGACTATTGACGTGGTGGGACCCTGCCAACAGGAGCAAACCAGTCCAAGTATATTCAGGTGGCGATTGACCACTTGACCAGGTGGGTTGAGGCATGGGCGATATGGGATTTGGGGGTGGTCATGGTGGCTAAGTTTGTTATAAAGTGTATAATTCAGCAATATGGCTGCCCTCAGTTCATCCTTACTGACTTTGGACCAACTTCACCTCTCACATTTTACCCAATCTCAACGAACTGATGGCCATCTGCGGGGTTCTAATAACCCCATATCATCCAGAATCTAATGGTATGGTCGAATGGGTAAATGGGGCACTGGTGAATATACTCCTAAAGCTGGTGATGGATAGACCCTCTGATTGGAGTACCCACCTTTCCATCGCCATCTTTGCCTATAAAATCAGCTATCATTCCGCCACAGGAAAGTGTCCTTTTCAATTACTATATGGATGACACCCCGCTCTGCTGGCACTGCTTTATGTCTGTGACGAAGATACAAGTGGAATGGATCCCCAACGCTACTTGATCAACCTGTCATGGTTGGATGACATTATAGTAGGAACAGATGCTAGAGATAAGGCTGGGCAACAGGAGGCCCAGAAGGTGAAACTTCAGGCTCTTCCTGACCTGAAACACACCTTAGATCAACGCTGGGTGCAAGCCAAGCATGCCCAGGTTGATGCTAATGGGGTGCAAAACGCCCAGCCTCTTATCTCAGCTCAGGCCCTAAATCAAACGATTTATGTTATAAACAAAGATGGTTCAATTCGCTTGGTTGGAGAGCAAGGGTTTAAGTCCCGCTCTAGCTATGAAATTTTAAGCTCAGGTAAAATATGGCTTCAATTGATTACTCAAGTGAAGGCACTTTCAGTGTATTTTACAAAAAGGATGGAAGCGTCTGTTTATTGGAGCGTCAAGGCTTGGGTGCACTTCCGCAGAACCTGAATTTCCCAGGCCCACTTTAAAATATGTTTTTGCGACCAACATTCCTTGTTGGTCAACTTTTCTTTAATAAATTTACCCGTTATTTTACGTTTTTTTACAATGGTTTCCTTGGGCGAACATGGTGGTGGACCTCTTCAGGGAAGTCTTCAACTATGTGGGCCACTACCTATTATCACCATTTACACAAATCCCAGGTGCTTTCCTGGGCCGTTCAGGTCCCCTCCAGACTGATACACCCAAGACTACTCATGCCAAGTTACCCTCGACTATGGACTCCCCGTTGGTGTCCACTCAAGTTGGGGTTTTTTCTTACCTGTTCTCATATGTGGTGCTTTACCCCCTCGCCTGGGTTACCTTCTGCTCAAGCACCATTCTAGGTGCCCCATTTCCCATTCTCTTAACGGCTAGTTCCCTAGCAATGTGGGTTCGCGTCCCACATCACCTTGCTGGGAACAAGAGAGTTACAGACACTCTCTTGACATTAGTCAACCAACCATTTTATTATACGAGCATACAAAATATCTGTGTGGGACTTTCAATATTAGTAAATTGGGTGTGTTGGCCATTTATCACTGCCACGATGGTGCTCACCACAGTTTTCTAGTTAGGTTTTGTATTAATATGTCTCAGCATTATTTTTGCAACTACCAATGGGAAGTGTCCACCCTTCCTGCTTGCACCTGGTGGTCTCAGACTTTTCGCGATCATCTTGTCAAAACCCTTTTGGATAGTTTCTCCACCCCAACCTGGAAGGGGCCAGGTAATTTGGCCATCATTGGATCAAATCATATAAATACAGAAGCCAAAAAGTCACGCGCGCCTCTGGAAATGAGGGAATCTTATCCTTCTAATCCTTCTACTTCTTCTAAATTTGGAAATGTACAGGGGTCTAGACCTGAGAAGGAAGTAAAGGTTTCAGATGATTCCGCTGCGATGATGTCACCCATGGTCATCCCTATAAATAGCGCTTCCACAACTAGTGATTTTTCCTTGAAGCGTGAGATGCTTCCCACTGATTTCCTCCCCATCTCAGCAGAAATTGGGAACATTGAAGGGTCCAAACCCAAATTTAACAAGAATAATTCCGTTATTGTTTTTTCTCCCCAACACGTTTCTGAGGTGCAGGCTGAGGCATCAGCTCAGGGCTTGGGGGTGATGGCCCTGGATAATGATGCACACCAAACCCTTAGAACGAGTGGGGGTTTGTTTGAGCCAAAAAACACGTTTTATAATGTGAGCGATTTATCCCAAAACGAACCTTTTATTTGCTCATATGGTCTGGATGAGGACTCCATTTCAGTCTACCAGATTACTCCTGAGAACCCTCGTTTGACCCCTACCATGATTAGGGGTTCTCAGGAAGTGGAAAAGGAACTTCGTCACAAATATAAAGATGTATATGCACCTGCAGAAGGTGTGGTAGGATATGTGGCCTCAGTAGTAAGAGTGGCCCACTATCCTTCTCCCTTCTATGATTCCAAAACATACCCTGATGGCTTGTTCAAGCCAGAGGAAGAATTTTCTGGTGAATTGATGGCGTTTTCTGCGTTGAATAAATCCCATTCTGGATACTTCTTGTTGACTGCTACCCTTACATCCTCTTATGGAAAGTTCAGCACAACTATTTTGGTGGATACTGGTGCCTCAAATAATTTTATTGACCAAAACCTTGCTGACTACCTTGAGTTGAGTTACTCACCAGGTGGTATGGTTAGAGGTGGGGCTTCTCAAGGTATCCCTACACTAAACATCATGGAGTCAGTCAATTTCCAGGTAGGTTCTTATCTATTGTCTGACCAGTTTCAAGCTATCAGAAACCTCTTGTTTCCCATCATTTTGGGTGTTGAGTGGTGGCGGAAGTTTGACGTCAGAACTAATTTAAAAGAAAACACTTTATCCTTGTCTTTGACAAATGGTCACCAGTTGATTGTTCCTCTGTCTGAGGATAACGCCCCAGGCAAATTACCCCATTGGCCCAATGTTCCCAGTCCATATCTTGCCCCTTTGCTGAAGCCCACTGTGGGACTTTCCTTACCTTCCTGTTTGGAGGAGTTGGCATCTTCTTTTGATGCAGCTTCAGCTAGTACGCTACCAGAACATTCCGAGTTTGATTGTGAATTTAAACTTACTGTGGATCTGGTGCGTATTTCTTCCCCCATATACCCATTGACTGTCCGGGAGGAAGAGGTTTTAGATGTATGGGTGAAGGAGCAGTTGGCCAAAGGTGCCATCTTTCAGCGTACCTCCCCTGTTTGCTCCCCACTTCTCTTTGTGGAGAAGGCTGATGGAACTTTACATCCATGTGTCAATTATGGAAATTTAAACAATGTGACTGTACCTGACCTCCATCCCATCCCTTTAGATTCCCAGATTGCGCGCTATGTGGAGAAGGCGAAGGTCTTCTCCAAGCTGGACTGCCTCAATGCGTTCAATCAAATCCGGATAAAGAAGGGCCAGGAATGGTTAACTGCATTCTGCACCAGAAAAGGAATTTTCCAGTTCCGGGTTATGCCCTTTGGGCTTAAGAATGCCCCTGCCATCTTTCAACGCCGCATTGATGCTGCGTTGGGAGACTTGTTGGGGGTATGTGTGGTTGCCTACATGGATGACATTCTGGTGTTTTCCCCCAATCATGAGTCACATGCAGTTACACCTTTGACAAGTAGTGGAGAGATTGAGGGCCGCTTGCCTTACCCTCAAGATTAGTAAATGCGAATTCTTCAAGTCCCAGGTTACTTTTCTGGGCAACGTCATTTTTGACCAGGGCCATATGATAACTCCAGACAAGGAGAAGGCTATTCGTGAGTGGCCTACCCCCACCTCTGTCAAGGAACTGAGGAGCTTTTTGGGGACGTGTACGTTCCTCAAGAAGTTCACACCCAATCTCTCTGAGGTGGCAGCTCCCTTATATAAGGCTAGCGGGGCCAAGGTGCTTCAGTGGTCCCCCATTTTGGAGGATGCTTTCCAAGCGGTGAAGTGCACCTTGTTATCCACATCCATCCTTCGCCATGTTGATCCTGCAAAGGAGTTCATTGTGTCCTCAGATGCTTCCAACTTCGCCATTGCGGCTGCCCTGTTACAGGTGGGTGAAGATGGGTCTGAGCATCCTGTGGGATATTTTTCTAGGAAAATGTCTCTGCATGAGTTAAATTACGCCGTATATGACAAGGAGTTATTAGCAGTGGTGGAGGCGCTGATTTATTGGCGTCACCATTTACATGGCTCTTCCCAACCATTCTGGGTATGCACAGACCACTGAGCCCTGTTGTACTACTGTGCTCCACATGTTCTAACACCACGTCAGACCCGTTGGCATGAGACCCTTGCCCTATTTACATTTTCCTATGAGTTCACCAAGGGCAAGGAGAATGGTTTGGCGGATGCTTTGAGCCGCAACCCTGCTTTGGCTCCCAATCCAAAGGAGGTAGAGATTCACAACACCCAGTTGATGATTCCACCGAGTATGATTCTGCCTCAACTTCCTAAGTCCACGGTACATACGCCAGCGCTCATGCCTTTGGAAAATGCAGCAGAATATAGCATGTTTAGGAAGGTAGTTCTTTCTCAGCCGTTATCAGCTGAATATGCTGTTGTTCTCGCTAAGAGCGCCCTGAATCAGGAGGACTTATCCAGGGGTTATCACATGAAGGATGAGATGGTGTGGTTTCAGGGGCGCCTATGGGTTCCTGCTGGACCACTGCGCCTGGAGATCATCCAGGACCATCATGACGGAATCACCGTTGGTCATCCTGGAAAAGCAAAGACCTTGGAGTTGATATGACGCACTTACAATTGGAAGGGCTTGCCTGTTCAGGTAGGGCGGTACTGTAAAGAGTGCCTGATCTGCAATCAAATGAAACCCAATCGGCAACCTTTAGCAGGGTTGCTGGTACCAGTTCAAAAGGCTGAAGGGCCCTGGACTTCCCTATCAGTGGATTTCATTGTGGAGTTACCCGTTTCAGATGGGTATGATGCAATCATGGTGGTGGTGGACCGCTTTACAAAGTTCGCCCACTTTATTCCTTGCAGAACAACTATAACTGCCGCTGAAATGGCCAGGCTCTTCGTCGCCCATGTATTTGCGCTTCATGGGGTTCCTCAAGAAATCATTAGTGACTGGGGACCCCAGTTCACCTCCATCTTTTGGGAAGAGTTGTGTAAAACTCTTCAGATCTGCCCCTGCCATTCAACTGCTTATCACCCCCAATCAGATGGGCAGACTGAGCGAGTGAACCAGTGCTTGGAACAATTTCTGCGTTGTTACACCACCGCAGACCATTCAGATTGGGTTCCTCACCTTCCTATGGCCCAGTTTAGCTACAACAACACTTTGCATTCATCAATCAGTTGTTCACCTTTTTTTGCTAACCATGGCTTTAACCCTGCTTTTAACATGGAGCCCAGCTGTGGTTCCAAAGTGGAAGCGGTGCTGGACTTTGCTAAGACTCTCAAGAAGGTCCATCAAGGGGTGTCCACAAGTTTGGAGGCGGCTATGCTGGTTTATAAGGAGAATGCTGATGGAAAGCGCCGAGTGGGTCCAGCATACAAGGAAGGGGATCTCGTGATGCTTGATGCTCGCAACATCCCTATCAAGCAGCCATGCAAAAAACTGGGTCCAAAGAGGATTGGTCCTTACCGTGTAGTTAGAAAGGTGGGACATGCCTCATACCAGTTGGATCTTCCCTCCGCGTTTTGGATCTTCTCCATCTTTCATGAAAGCAAGTTGACACTGTTTGAGGGCCCTCCTCCTGTGACTCCTGAGGCTTATCTTGTGGATGGGGCACCAGAATGGGAAGTGGAGGAAATAGTAGCCTCCCGCCGGGTTAAGCGACGCCTTGAGTACTTGGTATCTTGGAAAGGGTTTGACGCAGCAGAGAACAGTTGGGTGCCAGCATGGGATTGTGTACATGCCCAAGACCTGATTGAATCATTTCATAATCATTTCCCTGAGGCTGCAGGATCTCAGCCTAAGCCAGCCGTTGCTGCTATGAAGTTGCCGCCAGCACATAAGAACTTCTCCTTAGCAAACGCCCCTGGAGGGGGGTGGAGCCCAAGAAGGAGGAGAGGGTAATGTCATGGTTGGATGACATTATAGTAGGAACAGATGCTAGAGATAAGGCTGGGTGACAGGAGGCCCAGAAGGTGAAACTTCAGGCTCTTCCTGACCTGAAACACACCTTAGATCAACGCTGGGTGCAAGCCAAGCATGCCCAGGTTGATGCTAATGGGGTGCAAAACGCCCAGCCTCTTATCTCGGCTCAGGCACTAAAACGAACGATTTATGTTATAAACAAAGATGGTTCAATTCGCTTGGTTGGAGAGCAAGGGTTTGAGTCCCGCTCTAGCTATGAAATTTTAAGCTCAGGTAAAATATGGCTTCAATTGATTACTCGAGTGAAGGCACTTTTGGTGTATTTTACTAAAACGGATGGAAGCATCTGTTTATTGGAGCGTCAAGGCTTGGGCGCACTTCCGCAGAACCTGAATTTCCCCAGCCCACTTTAAATATGTTTTTGTGACCAACATTCCTTGTTGGTCAACTTTTCTTAAATAAATTTACCCATTATTTTACGTTTTTTACAATGGTTCCTTGGGCGAACATGGTGGTGGACCTCTTCAGGGAGGTCTCCAACTATGTGGGCCACTACCTATTATCACCATTTACAAAATCCCAGGTGCTTTCCTTGGGCCGTTCAGGTCCCCTCCAGACTGATACACCCAAGACTACTCGCGCCAAGTTACCCTTGACTATGGACTCCCCGTTGGTGTCTACTCAAGTTGGGGGTTTTCTTACTTACCTGTTCTCATATGTGGTGCTTTACACCCTCGCCTGGGTTACCTTCTGCTCAAGCACCATTCTAGGTGCCCCATTTCCCATTCTCTTAACGGCTAGTTCCCTAGCAATGTGGGTTTGCATCCCACATCACCTTGCTGGGAACAAGAGAGTTACAGACACTCTCTTGACAGCACCAACAGCAAGAACAAGGCTGGGCGGCAGGAGGTTAAAACGGTTAAGCTTCAGGACCCTTCTGACCTAAAGTACACCTTGGACCAACGCTTGGTACAAGCCAGGTATGCCCAGGTTGGTACAAGTGAGGTGCATAACGCCCAGCCCCTTGTTTCAGCTCTTGCGTTAAAATGGACGAGCTACTTACTTAATGATGATGGCTCTATTTGGTGCATTGTTGAACGGGGGTTTGAAACCCATTAAATTTACAAAATTACTAACTTGAGGCAGGCTCAACTTCAATTAATCACTCGAGTAAGGTCAATTTTGAAGTATATTATCCAGTCATATGGGAGCATGCACTTATTGGTGCACCAAGGCTTAGTATCACTTTCTCTGATCAATGAGTTCCCTGAGTTGTCTTAAATATATTTGCTCAAGACCAACCTTTATCGTTGATCATCTTCCCATAATAAACTTTAAATCAGTTTATTGTTTTTTCATATGTTGACTTGGGCAAACCTGTGCGCAGACCTCTTTGAGGAGGTCTCACATCACGTTAGCCAATTATTTATTTTTGAATTATTACAGCCTCAGATACACTGCTGGGCCTCCCAGGTTCCCTCCAAACTGGGTCTCCCGTGCTTCTAGCCCTGTACAAAGCTTAATTATGAACTGCACTTTGAGGCACAACCAAGTTTTGCTGATTGTTTGATTCCTACTTACCTGCACAGAGCTAAACACTCTCGCCATATGTCACTTTAGCTCCAGCTCCTCATGCTGGGCTATCTTTATATTAACCCTGATGACTAGTTCCCTTGCGTTGGTCCAGTGTATTGTGCATGCCCACGCTGGGAACTGGAGAGTCATATATACTCTCCTGACATTAGATGACCAGCCACATTACTTTATGTGCATGATATTTTACCATGTGGAACTTGCACAAAGTGCAAATGGTATGTGCCAGCTGTTGGCCACAGCCGCGGTGGAGCTCACCACTGTTTTCACATTTTTTCAATGTTTGGAGCTTCTTGGCGTTATTATTGCTACCTCTTACTTGAAAGTACCCACCATTCTTGCCTGTACCTGGTAGATACGGACACTTTGCAATCTGAGAGTCGTGATTCCCCAACTTTCCAACAAAACCAATCAAATTGACACCAAAAAATTGTTTCTTTTTTTGGCATCACATTTTGATCGTGCAGGTGGGATCATTGATGAAGGGCCTGATGTTGTTAGTCTTGGATAACGTCATACATTCCATTGACAAAATGGGCATTGGGTCATTCACTGCCCAAAACGCATTTTATAATGACGTTTCCATATATACAACCAAGCCATATTTTTTATCATATAGCTCAAATATGGACACCATTTCAGTATATCAAATAACCTAGAAAACCCACGATTGACCACCACAATGATATGCAGAACCCATGAGGTGGAGAAGGAGTTACTAATGCAATACAAAAACGTTTATGCAAATGCTGAAGATATGGTGGGATATGTGGCCTCAGTAGTAAGGGTGGCCAAATATTTCTCTCCATCCTATAATGCAAAAACATAATATGTGGGTATGTTCAAACCTGAAGAAGATTTTAGTAGTTAAGTGTTGGCTTTTTCTGTTATAAATAAGGATCTTTCATGATATTTTTTATTGACTGCTACCCTTTCATCCCTTTTAGGAAAGACTAGCACTACTATTTTGGTGGATACTGGAGCCTCTGAGAATTTTATTGAAAAAGACCTAGCCGACTACCTTGAGCTGAGTTACTTGCCAGGTGGCATGGTTGGAGGTGCTTCCCAAGGTGTTCCTACGCTGAATATTATGGAATTGTTAGATTATCAGGTTAGCAAATATCATTTTGCTGATCACTTCCAAGCTACAAAAACCTCTTGTACACCATCAATTTGGGTGTAGAGTGGTGGTGAAAGTTTGACGTCAGAACTAATTGAAAAGCAATACCTTATCCTTAAATTTGAAGAATGGTCATGAGTTAGTTTTCCCTTTGGTGGAAGAAAACGTTCAGGGAGATTCGCCCCACTGGCACAATATCCACACACTCAGTCTGTCTCCATTGCTGAAGCCCTCTTTGGAGTACCCTTACCTTCCTGTTTGGAGGGGTTGGAATCTTCGTTTGATGCGGCTTCAGCCAATGTACTACCAGATTACTCAGAGTTTGATTGTGAGTTCAAGCTCACAGTTGATCTAGTGCATATATCTACCCCAATTTATCCATTGACGGTATGGGAGGAAGCGGACTTATATTTTTGGGTTAAGTAGCAGTTAGATAAAGGTGCGATTTCAGTGAACCTCCCCTTCATGTTCCACAGTTCTCTTTGTGGAGAAGGCAGATGGTATCTTACGCCCATGTGTAGATTATGGGAATCTCAACAACGTCACAGTACCAGACTTGCATCCAATCCCTCTAGACTCACAGATTGCATGCTATTTGGAGAAGGCGAGAGTCTTCTTCAAGTTGAGTTGTTTAAATGCGTTCAATCAGATCTGTACCAAGAAGGGCCAGGTGTGGCTGACCCCATTTCATACCAAAAAGGGATTTTACAATTTCAGGTTTTGCCCTTTGGGCTTAAAAATTCCCCTGCTATCTTTCAACGCCGTATTGATGTAGCTTTGGGGGACCTGCTGGGGTATGCGCAGTAGCTTATATGGATGCTATTTTGGTATTTTCCCCTGACATGAGTCCCATGCAGTACACCTTCAGCAGGTGGTAGAGCGTTAGAGGGCAGCTGACCTTACGTTAAAAACAAGCAAATGTGAATTCTTTAAGTCCTGGGTCACCATCCTGGGCAACGTCATGTTTGACCAACACATGATAACTCCAGACAAGGTGAAAGCGATTTGCAAGTGGCCCATTCCAACTTTGGTTAAGGAAATGAGGAGTGTGTTGGGGACGTGTACGTTCCTTAAGAAATTTGCACCAAACCTTTCTGAAGTTGTGGCACCTTTGTATAAGGCGAGTGGGGCAAAAGTGATACAGTGGTCTCCAACTTTGCAGGACGCCTTCCAAGTGGTAAAGTGTACTTTGCTGTCCACATCTGTCCTTCGCCATGTCAAACCCCAATAAAGAGTTCAATGTTGCTTCTGATGCTGTTAAGTTTTCAGCTGATGGTGCAAGATAAAATGACTTAACAATGAATTCGAGGATAAATACTCGCTTTTTCTAATGAAACTCTTGCTTGTAATTAGGAAGTAGATTTTCTGATAATCCTTGATATTAGCCAGGTAACTCTGGTATGCTCACCGTTCTTAAGTCTACTGACAACAACAATTATGAGACCTTCTGTCTTCATACAAAATTAGGAAAATATTCCTTTATAATTGGGACTACTTCTCCAGCAGGTAACTGAGTACTTCTCTTTGGGAAGTATAAACACACACAACTATCTAATATAGACGTAAGGCAGCAGATACAAATATCAAATAGATGACAGATGGGCAACAATAATTAACAAACTAAAGTATAGTAGTTATTAATGATCAATAGATAAATGATGATGTTTTATTAATCAGCCAGGCGCCAGTATTATATACCTCTCAGGCATCTCCTGGATGAACTCATCTATTAGATGTGTTCATTCATATTATACTAATCCTCTTCTGGTCATGGCAATAATCATGAATTAGCCCCAAGTCAATTTGGCCCATTAATTGACTAAAAATATAAATTGTTTCAGCCCAATTGAAGGCAATTTTAATCTCATAATTGGGACTATTTTGATTGCAAACTCAACAACAAAAATTTTCCAATTAGAGCTACATCATAACTGGATGAATAACAATAAATGGGGATAATAAATATATATGAACAATAAAGATGACGCACCCCTAATTGGGACATCAGCAGGCCTTTCATAGCACTAAGTACTCCCTAATTGGGATGTCTATGTTTAATTGCTTATTAATCAATTTCATTAAATGAACCCAAAATTCTGCCTTAGTGCAAAAAGATTAGTGCACTAATTTAGGAGGTGCAAATTAGTTAATTGTCGTGAGACCACTTTGCACCCAAGTGGACCCATAATTGGCCATAATGTGATTATATCATAGCTATTCTTAGCTACAATAATCAATTACTTAAACTTTTCTTTCTCGTTGCAAACACTTTTGCAACCCATTCAATTCAAGACTAAATCTGGTTTGATAATCTCATAGAGGGGATTAGTCTGCGCCCATGTCTGGGAGCAGTTGGGCAAGCAAGGCAAGAGGAGCAGGCGGAAGGCCCGCGGCCTCTAACGTTCGAAAACGCCCCGGAGAATCTGGCAGAATAGAAAAAAATCTAAAAAAACTGGCGGTCACAATTTCCCCAGAGATACTCGCGTGGCAAGCACGATGCAACCAGTACATCAATACGCCACATTCCCAGCCACTTTCGTTGGTAGAATTTGGAGTCTGTGTGTATCTGGACATCCAAAAAATGGCCCTATGGGAAAAATTTTGTGAAGATGTACACAAAATTTTCCTGACCGCGGTGTATGTTGCACCTCACTCCATGTCGCATGGTTGGCTGGACCTAGGTTTTGAAAGCAAAATAGCAGCAGACGAGGCTGCAGCGGTGCACATAGTGGTTGACCTCCCCGAAGGGCAATGGGTCGTTGAAACTAAATGCACCAGATGGACAAAATCAAACCAAATTTTCCTCACATTTGACTTTTTGCCTACTACGGTAAAACGTGACATTTTGGAGCAACACCTGAAAGATAGTCTCGCCATATATGGCGAAATACAATCTTTCGAAATGCAACGTTTCATGCTGATGCCACACCTGTGCACTGGCAAAGCCATCGCAGTTCTGACCCCAACTGAGGAGATCGCGAAGGACCTAACCCAGATCCCGCACTCCACCTTTATTGACATCGCAGGGCACACCACCCACCCATTCTGGGTAACCGTGGACAGCGCGCCCCCATTTGCACCCACTGTGATGCATTCAGCCATAAGGCGCACGCATGCCCCATCAAAGAGGGCGTCACATTCCAAGAGCACCCCTCAGCGGCCATGGCCAGCGGAGAGGTGCACTATGAACCAACCGCAAGCACCAAGGAGGCTTTCCCGTGGGGAGCACAAGGCTGCTACCTATAGGTAAAGCCCATCTCCCCACAGGAGCAGAAGAAGGCCAAGCAGGCCCATAGGACCGCGGCCAAGGCCATTGCCACCATCCCACACTCACAACGCCAGGAGGACATGGAGACCTTCATGGTGGAAGCAACTCAGGAATCCATCACCCAATCAGATTGGGAGGCCCATGCCAAAAGGGCCACTAAATCTGAGGATCCAATGGGAGATCTAATCTCACCCAATTGCTGCACCCAAGCCCTGGTCAAGACCGTTTTGGGACCTATTTCAACCAAAAATTTTTTTTGCCCCACTCGACGGTGCACCGAACTTATCCGCACCGCAAAAAATTTGACCGACGTCGGGAAAACAAAAAGCGAAGGCCAAAGCCAATGTGACTCTTTCCACAAAAATTAACAAAAACCCTGATAGTGTTGCTGCTAATACCCGCGCTGCTGTGAAAGCCTGTGGGGACCTGGAAGAGGCTGGTGGGCCCAGGGGCCCACCCCCTTGCACCTAAGGTGCGATGGGAGAAACCTTCACTCTAGGGATGTTGAATATTGCCAGACTCAAGGCCTCCCCGTCCCAGGCTAGGAAACTGAGTTTTTTACAAAAAATTTACCCATGGATATCCTGGCCATCCAGGAGTCCCACTGTCCATGAGGTTCAGAGGAAGCTTGGAAAACAATGCTCCTACCATCCCTATCCTTTTGGTCAAAGCACTGTGGGGTGCTAATTCGGAAAAACAATTTTTCAAATTTACATCTTCAGAAACATTCCTAAATGGCCGAGTGCTTGTTGTCACCTTCTCATGGGCCAATGTTGCACACACAATCGTCAACATTTACGCCCCAAACGGTGCACATGAGCATCGGGAATTTTTCTCATCGGTCAAATCCCTCCCGCTACCCCCAATTCTTTCCTAATTGGCGACATGAACTGTTGGCTAACCTCACCAACGGACCAGTGGCCGCCCTCACCCCACGCCCCACAGGGTCACGTAGAACTACGCGTTCTAAAAGCCACCCTTGGGTTAATGGATGCACTGCTGCGACATGCCCCACTGCTTGAAAACATGACGCATCCCCACATCCACAACGGCCAATTAAGGTCCATGACCCGCATCGACCTTATTCTAGTGCTGGCGAAATTCCAACCCCACATCTCCCACTTCAAAACAATGAAAATGGAATTCTCTGACCACCGACTGGTCTCGATAACATACCACTTACCCATCACAGCTGCAAAGGCCCCACATTGGTGCAAAATCCGCCCCCCAGAGCTCACGTCACCAGGATTTTCCATGTGGGTGGAAGAGGCAACTTTGGCAAAATTGTTTGTTGCACCATTTTGCGTGGACCCCATTTCCACATGGGCAACTTTCAAAGAAGACACCATCCACCACTATCGCCATCTCTCATCCAGACGCTCACAAGCCACATCGGCGGTTATATCATGCACACTGGCAGAATTGGCCCACTTGGAGTCCAACATTCCAGCCTCAGGATATAGCCCTGCATGGGGCCAGAAGTGGGTGGAGGCAGCCGCCCACCTCAATGTACTTGAAAGGCAACAAAAACATCGGGTTTGTGTCCATTACAGGGCCACACGCATCACTAAAGGTGACAAGTGCACCGCATACTTCTTCAAAAAAATTTTTGTACCACGCCAGAGCGTGGCCTGCACACAGGTGCAAAGATCGGATAATTCCATTGTGGACACACCAGCTGAAGTGGCAATTGAAATGCAAAAATATTACTCCAAGTTATACTGAGCTGAATCAATTCAGCTGGCTGAAATGGCAGAATTTCTCAACTGAGCTCATATCGCACCATTTTCTGATACCCGGAAATAATGAATTTAATTACTCTGAACGAATTATGGATAGCCATTCACGGTGCGTCAAACCAAAAATGCCCAGGCCCAGATGGCATTCCATATGAGTTCTACAAAAAATATTTTAAATATATATCCCCATTGCTGCTAGCCTCACTCAACCAAAGCCTGTTGGAAACGCGCCTCCTACCAGGAGGACATGAGGCCTTTATGGTCACACTCTTCAAGAAAGGGGATAGGCTAGACTTAGACAACTGGCGCCCCATTTCTCTAACAAACACAGACACCAAAAATTTAACCAAAATCATGGCTAACCGTTTAGGGACTGTAGCATCTGCCACCATCTCCCCAGAACAATTTGGTTTCATCCCCAGAAGGTAGATTTAGGATAACGTGCACTCTGTGGCTAATGTGTGTCAGTCCACAGCCTCTGGGGCACTTGTATTCTTGGACCAACAAAAGGCCTATGATAGAATAAACTGGGAATACCTTAGGGCCTGCCTCCAACAATTCCGCCTACCTCCCCGCTTCATTAACTGGATGATGCTGCTCACGGAATCTGCAACAATGGAAGTGCGCGGCCCAGGTTTCCTAACGGAAGTAGTCCGTCCTCAAAGGGGCCTGCGACAAGGGGACCCCCTCAGCCCACTCTTATACAACTTCAGCCTCGACCCACTACTGCGAAATGTGAATGCCCAACTCACTGGGGTCCATGTGCCAGGCCAAACCCCAGTCAAGATGATGGCATTTGCAGATGATTGCGTGGTGGGGGTGTCTAATAACAAAGATGCATGCACGCTTGAAGCCCTCATCCAGGAATATTCCCGGGTAAGCAACGCGGCACTGAACGCCTCCAAAACCAAAATCATCCTCCTTGGTCGGTTTCAGAACTGCTGGGCCCCAGCGAGTAGTTCCCAACCCGGCCCATCTGCTCGCCCACGTCCACGCCTTACTAACTCAACACACACCGCTCCACTGGTGCTCCCCTTTGTGCCACGTCCTACCATAGGACTGGTACGCCATCTGGGCGTGTGGATGGAGGCAGGCGGATATGCGTCAGCAGTAATGGAGTGCCATATACTGGACAACGTGACGAAGCGAATCGCCACTCTCAGAGCCCACCCTACTACCCTCACTGGCAGGGTTGTTCTTGCCAACTCTATGCTCCTATCCAAAGTCTGGTTTGGAGCCCACGCCATCCCCTTCTCCCCAAGCTTCTTCAAATCCCTGTATGCTTTGCTACAAGGTTGGCTTTGGTCAGGCCGCCCTCCACCAGTACGGCTAGAGGTCATGTTTGGCCCTCATCATCATGGTGGCATGGGCCTACTTGACTTCAAAGCCCATGCCGCCAAGATCCTGGGCACCTGGATCGCGGCCGTCACTGCTCCTATACTCCCATCCCAACACTGGTCCTGCGCGGCTCGCTCCAACTTCTCCCGAGCCTTGGGCCTCAACAATCCATCAAACCCCCACTCCCTGATGAAATACCTCGCATCACACACATTGGCCACAGGTCCTCACGGGACCAAAACCCACTACAAACGAATCCTACTCTCCATGCGAAGCGCAGAGTGGAGAATTCGTATTAGTGGACATACAACCCAAAGAGGCCGCCCCTCTCCTCAGTTCACACAAGAGGTACAGGGGCTACCCATCCATGATGGCGTGATCCCCATTCGACCCCAAGTCCTATCCAGGGTGGACTACCTGGACATGTTGGACATCCCTTATTCCACTGAGACCCAAAAGACTATCTGGAAATATGCACACCATCCTCTGTTGCAGCCTCAAGTCCGCTCCCATGTGTGGCGCTGCCTGAGGCGGGTGTATCGTACAGCTGAGCGCTCTAATGCTTTACACTCATACTGTGTCGTGTGTGGCCAGTATGGAACGCTGTTCCACCGCCTGGAGAAGTGCCCCACCTCTAAAGTAATATGGCGCGAAGTCCAACGTCTGCTAGGCCAGGATCAAACACATCCCTTCAGTCTGTCAAGAGATATGTTTGCTTCATCAATGGCCTCCCCCTCCCACCCTCCCTCCGTGCTCTGGTGGTTGCAATCGCCATGTGGACTATCCACACGATTGTCTTGGATGCCATCGCTGGATCCATCCCCACCCCTCCCTGAAGCTGTCCACAGATTCCGGTCTCATTTGGTGTATCACTTTCAAGCGTGGATGTTTGGATATCTCCCACCGCGTCGCCAACAGCTGGTCTCCTCCTGGTTCCCAGTCTGGTTCATCAAATCAGACCCCTTCCTCCACACGTGCTCAATAGTGGCTACGTCCCCTACACACGTTCCCTCCCCTTCCCATAAGTGGCGTTCCCGCTGGCAACAAGAGATAGCATCGCTTCTCTGAGGTGCCTCCCCTGGTACTAAGTTTTGTCTCGTCTGAGTCATATTCGGAAGTGTCCGTCCCATGGTCGGCCTTCCCCACAATAAATTTAAATTTAAATTTAAATAATCAATTACTTAGACTCACTTAGAAAGGTTATAAGATGAATTTGATTTATCAAATTTTGCATATAAATTGGGAAGGATCAAAGGACCATCAATGGGAGTAATCTATCAGCATTGATGGTTTTCTCAAAGAGTTTATTTTTGAGTCAACTATCAAAATCTAACAGATGCCTCCAACTTTGCTATAGCGGTGGCCCTATTACAAGTAGGTGAAGATGGTTTTGAGCATCCGGTGGGATATTTTTATAGGAAGATGTCTCTTTAAGAGTTAACTATGCCATGTATGATAAAGAATTATTGGAAGTGGTTAAGGTGCTGAACTATTGGCACCATCACTTTCATTGCTCATCCCAAACCTTCTGTGAATGTATGTCAGGCAGATGGCAAGTAGAAAATAGACTGGCCTACCAGCCTGAATGCTGGAGCATCCAAGTGGTGGACCAGAATGCCAGGGGCACTGCTGTTGGTATGACGGATATGGAACTGGAAGGAAACTTAAATCTCAACCAAAAAAAACGGAAATTTGGGGGAGGGTATATTTATTGGGAAATTTAAGGGAAGAGAATCGACCAACAATTTTCTCAGGGTGATGTGCCCAATTAAAAAGTCATCAATTTTTGGGGAAAATAAGCTGGGATCAGGTCCTGCAGGTTTGACCTAAGTGGTGAACTATTCAGGAATGGGCGGGTTAGTTCACTGGGGACCATCATTAGCAAAATTCAGCGATGAGCCAAATTTCAGTCAGTTCAACCTAAGTGGTGAACTATTTGGAGATGGGTGGGTTAGTTCACTGTGGACTGATATTTGCAAAATTTGGTGATGAGCCAAATTTCAGTCAGTTTGACCTAAGCGGTGAACTATTCAGAGATGGGTAGGTTAGTTTTCTGGGGACTGACATTGCTAAGTTTGGCGGCAGGCCAAGTTGCGGTCAGGTCAAACTAAGAGGTGAACTATTTGAGAATAGGCGGGTTAGTTTTTCTCGGGACTGACATTGCTAAGTTTGGTGGCAGGCTGGGTTGTGGTCAGGTCAACCTAAGAGGTTAACTATTTGGGAATAGGAGGGGGGAAGATTTTTGATCATCATGTAAACAGAATTTGCAACCGTCAGGTGTTCTGACTGATAGCTCGGCCTTCATAGCTTTTTGACCATTTGAAATCTGAGTATCCGGCTGATTGCCGCTCAAATTAGTTGCAATTAATTCCATTTTGGTGATCTCAGCGCAGATTTTTAATAATTTATTGTGAAAGTTCTGCTGAGGAGAGTGCAAGTACCAAAATTGGGATCCAAAGCTGAAGGACCATTTTCCAGCACTCGTTTACCACGTGAGCGAGATCGCCCTGGGTAATGGGGGTATGGCCATCCTCTTTGGTATTTTCTTGCTCAGGAACAGAAGGTTGGCCCAATTAATGCCCAGCGGACGTTCCTCGGGACTTACGATGTATAGATCACCATGCCTTGCAGTACTACCACGCACCTCATGTCTTAACTCTATCGAAGACCTGCTGGCATGAGCCCTAGCCCAAATTTGCGTTTTCTTATGAGTCTACTAAGTGCAAGGAAAATGGTTTGGAGGATGCTTTGAGTCTCAACCCTGAACTAGCTCCAAATCCTAAGGAGATAGAGGTGCATAATAACCATTTGATGATTCCACTGGGTAAGATTGTGTCTCAACTTCCTTCCCCCTTGGCCAATGGGCCAGCTCTTGCTCCTCTGGAAAATGTGGAGGAATATGGTATGTTCAGAAAGCTAGTCCTTTCCAAGCCTTTTTCAGCCAACTATGCTATGGTCCTTGCTAAGAGCACATTGAATCAGGAGGACGTTACCAGAGGTTACCATGTAAAGGATGAGATGGTGTGGTTTCAGGGGTGCCTATGGATTTCTGCTAGACCATTTCGCCTGGAAATCATCCAGGATCATCATGACGGAATCACCGTTGGTCATCCTGGGAAGGAGATGACCATGGAGCTAATTCGCCACACTTACAATTGGAAGGAGGTAACCACACGTGGGCAGGTATTTTAAAAAGTGCCTAATATGCAACCAAATGAAACTGAATTGTCAGCCTCTAGTTTGTGTTGGTACCAGTTCAAAAGGCTGAAGGGCCTTGTACATCTCTATCAGTTGATTTTATTGTGGAATTGCCTGCATCTGATGGTTACAATGCCATCATGGTGGTGATGGACCACTTTTCAAAGTTCACTAACTTTATTCCCTGCAGAACCACAGTCACCGCGGCTGAGATGGCAAGGCTTTTTGTCACTCATGTCTTCGCTTTTCATGGTGTCCTAAAATAATTAGCAATCATGGACCCTAGTTTACCTCCATCTTTTGGGAAGAGTTGTGTAAGACACTTCAGATTTGTCCCTGCCATTCAACTTCCTATCATCCCCAATCAGATGGGCAGACTGAACGAGTGAACCAGTGCCTCAAACAGTTCTTTCATTGTTATACTGCCACAAATCATTCAGATTGAGTTTCCCATCTCCCCATGGCCCAATTCAGTTATAAAAACGCCCAAAATGCACCAATCGGTTGTTTCCCCTTCTTTGCCAGCTATGGCTTCAATCCCGCCCTCAACATGGAGCCCAGTTGTGGATCCAAGGTGGAAGCGGTGGTGGACTTTGCAAAATTGATCAAGAAAGTACACCAGAGGTTTAGCACAGTTTTTAGATGTGGAAATGCAGGTTTACAAGGAGATCGCTGATGGTAAAAGACAAGTGAGTCCAGCGTACAAGGAAGGAGATTTCATGATGTTGGATTCTAAAAACATCCAATCATGCAATCATGCAAAAAATTAGGACCTAAGAGGATTGGGCCATACTGCGTCATCAGAAAGGTGGGCCACGCCTCATACCAGTTGGATCGCCCACCTCATTTCAAATCTTTTCAGTATTCCATAAAAGCAAGCTCACGTTGTTTGAGGGTCCCCCACCTGAGACTCCTGAGACTTATCTCGTGGATGGGGCGCTGGAGTGGGAAGTGGAGGAGTTTGTAGCCTCTCGTTAGGTAAGAAGAAGACTTGATTTATCTTGTATCCTGGAAGGAATTTGATGTAGCGGAGAACAGTTGGTCTCAGCAAATAATTGCGCCCATGCCCAAGACTAAAATGTAGCATTTTACAAGAGTTTCCCTAACGCCGCAGGATCAAAGTCCATGAAAGCCATTGCCACCATGAAGTTGGCACCTACCCACAAAAACTTTCCCTGGGAAAATGCCCCTCGAGGGGGTGGAGACTAAAAAAGAGGAGAGGGTAGTGTCATGTTTACATGACCTTCTTGAGGGCACCAAAGGCAAGGACAAGGCTGGGTGGCAGGAGGTCCAAAATGTTAAGCTTTAAGACCTTTATAACCTAAATCACACCTTGGACCAACTCTGGGTACAAGCCAGGTATGCCCAGGTTGGTACAAGTGAGGTGCATAACGCCCAGCCCCTTGTTTTGGCCCTTGCATTAAAACGGATGAGTTTTTTACTTAACAATGATAGCTCAATTTGGTGCATCAGTGAATGGGTTTTTGAAACCCATTCAATTTACTTAATTACTAGCTCAGGATGTGCTCAACTTCAATTGATCACTTGAGTCAGGTCGATTTTGAAGTACATTATCTAGTCAGAATTAAGTGTGCGCTTATTGGTGCATCTAGGCTTTGTACCACATTCTTCAATTAATGATTTCCCCAAGTTGGCTTAACTATGTTTGCTCAAGACCAACCTTTCTCATTGGTCATTTTTCTATAATAAGCCCTTCATTAGTTTAACAGTTTTTCATATGTTGACTTGGGCAAACCTGTGCGCAGACCTCTTTGAGGAGTGTCAGTCATTCACCTTCTTGACTTAGGAGAAAGAATGTTGGAGGTATGAGTGCTCCCTTACTGCTACCATGATTGGCCCATCTCCTGCCCAATCTTCAAATAATATTGTGGTTATCAATGTTATGAGTACCAATGGCGAAAAGACCTTGGCGGATTCTTGGTGGAATCCTAACTATCAGAAAAATATGGATTATAACCAAAATCGGCGTAATAAGGTAAGAACTAATAATAGGAATTCTCCAACTTCTTGACCAAATTTGAGGTGTTCATTACCACACAAATCTGACCACCTCTGAGGTGAGAAGATTTTACTCGACAATGATAGGGTAAAAATTAACAAATCATTACCACACAAATCTGACCACCTCCAAGGTGAGAAGATTTTACTCGCTGGTGATTGGATACAATTTATCAAAATGTTACCACATGGGTCCGTTTTGCCTCAAAAAATTTATCTTTGTTATGATAGGCCAAAAGCCTATATTACCTAATTTGGATGACTCAGCTTTATATACTTTAGCCTCAAATACCCATAGTCTCAAAATTTGAACTAGTTTAATTAGGAAATACTAGTATTGAGAAAAGGACCTTTCTTGGTTTTGACCTGCATAAACAATAAAAGATATAAAAATTTTAACAAAGCGTTATTTATTATTTTTTTTTAAAAAAAGCAAATTACCCACCTTAACAAAAAATTTGTGGCATCCATTGGTGGATCCCACAAACTGGTGCTCACTACAGGGGCAATACCCTGATTACTTTAATAAAGTATTAAAGCAATGGAGGCTGTAAACGTCAGCAGCTCTCCTGAATCATGATTAGTTGCTCTCAAGAAGCAACTAGCCAGCTCTTTCTCTCATCTCAAAAGGCTAGAGCAATGGCCATTCAAATTACCTATAAAGGACAGATACACCCCGGGTGAAGGGAGCATTGCTTTCTTTTTGTACGTTTATGAAGCTGCAATGGATGGCGCCACTGATAAACATAAAGTTCAGTACATTCTTCCATGTTTAAGCTGCAAAGCCCAAGAGTTGATTGTTCCTCACCTGGATCCTCAGCACACCTAGCCCGATGTTAAGAAGGCCCTCTTGGCTGAATTTGGATCCAAGCAGAGCTTATATGGGGAAAACAGGCTTTCGCGCGCCTTGTCATGTATGGGGGTGAAACCCTCGTTAGTTTTGCTGAGCATTTCTATTTCACTGCTCAAAAGCTGGCTACGTCTAACCTGCTTACACTGGATGATGCTATCGCCGCCATATTAATAAGGTTAGCTTCACAACCCTCTCTTGCCAGGCATAATATATCAGTGAAACGCCACTTTACAACCTTCTGTGATATATAAGAGGCTTTGTTAGACGTCGCCCATATTCCTTTAGGTGAGCTGCGGCCTATTGAACCGTTGGAAGTGAGGCCACCTGTGCCTATTCTCCCTGCAAAACCTGCTTCTTCGGTGCAACTTAAAATGGACATCTCTCATTTATGTAAAGCGGAGATCTCTACTGTGGTTTCCCCTTCAGTTCAGCAACAAGTGCGCGCCCTAAGGGTATATCCTCCAGCACTACTGGGGTGGTGAAAATGCCAGTTAAAGCGAAGCTAATTACCCAACCTCTCATAGCTGTCTCCCCTACTTTAATTGCAGCTTTGCCCATGGTTGAGAATACCGCTGAGGCTGACTCTGAGGGGGTTACGATGATGTTGGGTACTATTTATTGGGAGCTCCCGCGGAAATGGAGGTCCCTGATCGCCTAAACGCCGAAGTAGTAGATGAAATCACCATACCTGAGGATACCTACCTCCATCAAGTTATAGGTTGTATGGCAATTATTGTCACAGCCAGCAACGCTGATCAGCTCCTATCGAGCTTAATTCGCCCTTTACAGTGAGGGCATACCATGCAGTCTATTCTGGAAACTCACCCTGAGACCGCATGCAAATTAACCTCCACTTTTTATCTCAAGAAGGTCTTAGCGCTGTTGGCCAACTTTGGAAGCACACTTACCAAGGTTGAAGTGGTTGTTCACAAAGTCCAGGTGATGGCTACCTTGGATACAGGTTCTCCAGTGAATGTAATCTCATCTCAGCTGATGAAAAAGATTAAATTGATGCCTGACTTGGATTATATCAAGGAGTTTGGAACTGCGGGCCCAAACAACACCCACGCCCTTGGCGCTTATTCCTCTCTTCCCATATGCATTGGGAATCTTATCCTATTGGCCCCCGCTGTGGCCTTAGATAATAACTCCTATGATATGCTCATAGGTACTCAGTTTAAGATTGAATATGAAGGCATCATCGACATGAAGCAAGGGTTCCTATCTTTAATGAACTACGAAGTTCCATTAGTCTTATTCAACAAAGAACTCATCAAGAATGACTACACCTGCCTGGTTGAATACCCCTTTTCCACTTTGTCTTTACATTATGTCACTTCTGGGCGCAACATTAAGAAATTGCCTGATTCAGTGGAGGCTAGCGATGGTATTCCATTCTATGCGGCAGATGAGGTGGTTATTAAGCTCGGTGAACAACGAGTGGTTGACACGAAAATCACGCTCCAAATCCCACGCCACTGCTTATTACACCTCTTAAGCATTGACAGAGTTAGCCCTTTTGAGCCTCAGGTATTGCCTGACATTTTAGACCCAGCCTATCAGAAGCCTATTACTCTACTGTTGGGAAACCTTACCAAAAAGGACATAATTGTAAGAAAGCACCAGGAGGTGGGCCAAGGGTTTTTACTCCATGTGGAGGAAGTTAAACAAATCCACTCTATTGGCTCAATGGCAGATTTATGCCTGCCTGCAGATAACCTGGTATGTACCTTGCTGAATGTCCATATTTCGGATGAGATGACCTCAGGTGAGTTGAAGAAAGTGCAAACTCATCTGAATGAATATAGTGATATATTCCTGAAGTCAGACAATGATTAAAGCCACATGAAGGGCTGGTGTCACTCCATCAATGTGGGTGATGCCCATCCCATTAGGTCAAAACCTTATCGCAAGTCAAAGGTGGAGGAACAGCAAAATGAGGACGGAACTCACACAGTTATTAGACATGGGGTTATTAGTTCCTTTGCAAAGCCCTTGGTCCTCCCCCTTCTGCTAATTAAGAAAAAAATGGAGGTCATCAATTAGTTATGGACTATCGCAGGTTAAATAATCTTACAAAAAAGGTTAGCTAACTGCATCATTCAGCTTCATTCAAAGGCTATGACTAACCTAGCAAAAATGGTTACTAAAGAAGGACAGGCTGCCAATGAGCTCTGAGCTCCTCTACCTTCCTTTCTAGTGTCAGATATGGTTTTATATTACCACAATTGCATAACTCCCCATAGTGGCAAACTTGGATCAATCTGGGAGGGGCCATTTACCATCACGTATAAGAGAGGAAATGAGTATTCTATCAAGTCTTTGGCTACAGGAATTATCATAAACCGGGTACATGGCCGCTTCCTATGACCCTACACCCCTCCCAACATTCTTGAGGGGGGCAATGTTGGACATTCACCTTCTCAACTTAGGAGAAAGAATGTTGGAGGTACAAGTGCTCCTGAATCTGCTACCATGATTGGCCCATCTCCTGTCCAATCTTCAAATAATATTGTGGTTATCAACAATATGAGTACCAATGGCAAAAAGACCTTGGCAGATTCTTGGTGGAATCCTAACTATCGGAAAAATATGGATTATAACCAAAACTGGCATAATAAGGTAAGAACTGATAATAGAAGTTCTCTGACTTCTCGGCCAAATTTGAGGCGTTTGTTACCACACGAATCTGACCACCTCTGAGGTGAGAAGAATTTACTCAATGATGATAGGGTAAAAATTAACAAATCATTACCACACGAATCTGACCACCTCTGAGGTGAGAAGATTTTACTTGATGATAGGGTAAAAATTAACAAATCATTACCACAAAAATCTGACCACCTCCAAGGTGTGAAGATTTTACTCACTGGTGATTGGATACAATTTATCAAAATGTTACACCATGGGTCCGTTTTGCCTCAAAAAATTTATCTTTGTTATGATAGGCCAAAAGCATATATTCCCTAATTTGGATGACTCAGCTTTATATACTTTAGCTTCAAATACCCATAGTCTCGACTTTTGAACTAGTTTAATTAGGAAATACTAGTATTAAGAAAAGGACCTTTTTGGTTTTGACCTGCATAAACAATAAAAGATATAAAAATTTAACAAAGCGTTATTTATTACTTTTTTTAAAAAAAGCAAATTACCCACCTTAACAAAAAATTTGTGGCATCCGTCGGTGGATCCCACAAGGAGGTCTCACATCATGTTAGCCAATATATTTCTTTTTAATTATTACAGCCTCAGATACACTGCTGGGCCTCCCAGGTTCCCTCCAAACTGGGTCTCCTGTGCATTCTAGCCCTGTACAAAGCTTAATTATGAACTTCCCATTTGAGGCACACCAAATTTTGCTGATTTCTCAATTCCTAATTACCTGCACATTGCTAAATACTCTCGCCATATGTCACTTTAGCTCCAGCTCCCCATGCTAGGGTATCTTTATATTAACCCTGATTACTAGTTCCCTTGCGTTGGTCCAGTGTATTGTGCATGCCCGCGCTGGGAACTGGAGAGTTATTGATACTCTCCTGACAAGCAAAGTTCAAAGATGTGAATATGGTATTGTTCCGTGATAAGCACAGGTTTGGGTAGAAACACAAGTTACCAATATCTGGATTGGTCCGTTCAAGATAATTGAGAAGACAGGCATAGACGCCCACACTATCAAGGACCCCACGATTGGTCAGATTAATAACCAAGTTCATGTGAAGTTCCTTTGGATATATAAACAATAATAGCCTTGTCATCCAGTCAAGGGGAGGTAATGTTGAGATTCTGATATGACTGGTTGATAAGCCTTAAGTCGTTTTGGAAGAATATGCTTTATTAGCTGAACTGAGTAGTATAAATTTTTAAATGAAGATTGCCTTGACATAAGGCGATAGTTCATACTGAGCCTCAAACAAATATTGTATTGGATTGTCTTAAAATTAGGTGACAAAGATGATGTCAACGTACAAAAAATAATAGTAAATTTCCTCAAACTAAGGCGATTGTGAATTTAATACCTTGTAGACACTTCCAGAACTAATGAGAATATTGTTGAATGGTTGACTGGATATAAATCGTTGGTAATTATAAATCAAAAATATCCTAAGTATATCTGAACTTGGGATTTGTGGCCTAGTGATTCCAAGGAATAGTATTTGACTATAATGACACTGGCACGGGGGCTTTGTTGGTTTAGTCAGACCTATAATAATAGCCAACTAAATAACCTGGGCATGTGGGCTTTGTTGGTCTATGTCAAAATTAGTTTTTAATGTCAATTGAGTTTTTAATCAAATCAACTACTAATTAGTGGTACAAATCGCCTTGGTATGTGCTGCCAATTGCTTGAGATGAGTATCAGTTCAGCTATTTACAGATGCGTTAGAAATGCTGTCTTGAATATATTTCTGAGTTTGAGACTGACTCTGAGATGATTGGGATGTTTCAAGTTGAATGGATTGTAGACCCTCAAACAAACTCGTTACTTTCTCTGGCCAAGTGTCATTGAAATTGAGGTGTCATGGGTAAGATGTGGTGAACATCAAACCCTATAAATTATCCCAAGTTATTATTAATAAAAAAACAACAAATATTCCTACAATTTATAATTTAATTTATAAAGCTTTCATATTAATACTTCACGTTGTGTTATGTTGAGGATTTACTTAGGATCAGGAAAATCAGAGCAGCGTGCAATCATCTAAGTAATGACAGGATAATACAACTTCCAGTAGAATTACCAAATAGTTATATCTTAATTATAGTAACCATCTGGTCTGTTGTCTTCATACAATAGACGTTTGAAACTCCATCTTACCTTATAGAAAGAACCAGTGACTCTCAATATACCAAAAATTCAACAAGTATGGTGGACCAAAATAGTCTAAACTGAAAGAGTGGTATCATCCAAAGTTGCTGAGATATAAGAAAGTTGAGGCAATTGAAGGAGATGGATTTCTTGTTGATAAGAAGAGTAGAGTGGAGCAGGAAGGAATCTGCTGTTATATTATAATAAAATTATCATGGGAGCTATTGCTTTTTATTCTATTATATTTATTAAGTTGTTTCAAGGGCCAACAATCTTCATATTGTCCGCCCGTTGCTCAGTGGGATTTACCTTGTTCATAAACCTCTTAGACATCTTGATAATAGTGCCAAATTTATAACAGGATTAAAAACCAATCTTATATAAAGTCAGCTCTTCAGAATTTACACCATTGTGCTCCATGTGTAACCTTAGGGAACTACCCTTGCAACTTTATTAAAGAAAATTTCTGTCTAAAAACAATAGGGGGCGCAAGCCAGTGGCTGTTTCTCTCATCACCTTGGGCGATTTAGCACATGTGGTGTATGAGAGATAACAGTGTACCCTCTCAAGATTGCACGGCTCCTTCACCATTCAACACTCAAGAGTTGGTGGGGATAATTCAGAGGGTGTGTCAAGAAGTGGTGGTGGCCAGAAGCCATCACCAGCAAAAGGTTGGCAGTGATTGTCCTTAAGAGGATCCACTGATGGTTTGAGTTCCGCTTGGAAAGTCAAGTAAATTATCACAAAAAACCAAGTTAGTTTTGGCTCAAAGATCCCCATACAACAGTTGTCCCCAGCAGTTTTTCATTGAGCCCATCCCTGTCAGGTATGAGCGTGGTCAACACTTTAACTATCCCATAGAGCCAGCCACATGTGGCCTGGACGTGGTTGCAACCTGCTGTCCGCCAGAGGCGTCATTGTCATTGCACTAAGCATGATCATGGTGGAATAAAATATTCTTGCTTGTAAATTTGATACCAATCTGACTGTGAAGGTCAGATATGAGTTGGTATCAGAAATCATTTAGAATCTTGATCCAGTGGAACCAAATTGTAGAATATTCTCAAAATTAGTGCGCTTATTTCCAGTTCCCCATTAGTGAGCATATAGGGCACCAGTCCCCAACAGGTGCCACTGTCACTCCTATTTTTCTCCTTTCTGACACTTTGGTCAAAATAAATCCTTAAAAACAAAATCCAAATTTAGTTGTGAGTTTAAGATTTTATTTAAACAACTAGTGGCGATGATTTCCAACTTTAAAATCCCTGGTTAGTCGATGTGACTGCCTCCTGCCTGTTTCATCCATTAATATGTATAGCTGTACCTGAGGTATTCTGGCTGGGGTTCTGGGTGTTCACTCACCCAGAGTTCCAGGCCAGTCCTATTATTATCAGCATGTTCCATGACATAATGGAGCGACCCCAGCTATAATCCTTCTCCACTCTTTGTTGTAATAAGGTTGCTTCGTTGGTTTTGTGTCACATATGGAAAACCGGTTATTTCAATCATAATTTTTTACTGAAGATAGGGGTACCTCCTATCCCATACATTGATGAGGGTTCTAACATCCCATCGGTGGAAGATTTGGTCCTTATTGCTCTCCACACTCAGGCCATCTTGGATGAATTGCAAGCGTTGACGTGTTGTTTATCCCTGCAGTCATATCTCCATCTCCTCGACATGCTATTATGTGCTCAGGTGGGAGTATTTGAGAGTTCATTCTGGATGCTCTAGAGGAACCATTGTATGTGAACCCATTATTTACCCTGTTTTCCGTAGCAAAATTATTGGAGCTAGGATTTGTTCAGATGGTTGATACTACAGTTTCCTCTCCTGAGAGTGACCTTAGGGATAGTCTACCATATACTTCTGTCCCCCAAGTTATGTCTTACAAGGGGCTAGTGACTAAGATTGGACATCTTTTATGTTTTCTGTGAAGATCCATTTGGGATCTCATATGGTATCTGTGGAGGCTCTCCTGGACATGGGAGCAGCTAAGAACTTTATAAGCTTGCAGGTCGCCCAAAATTTGGATATGGATCTTGACGTCAGGTCCTCAATATCGAGTGAATCATCTGTCATAATGATGTGTTATGCAGTGAGATGTACCATTCTCAGTGCATTGGTATGGTTTATGTGATCAGTTCACCGCTGTACTGGACTTGTTGTTCTCCATTATGGGGTTTGGTGGCGGTAGCAACAGGTTATTATTGACCTGGAGCCAATACGTTGTCATTTAGGAATTTGCATGTGCAAGGAAAATATTCACTTCTTGGTACCTTCTCTCCTGCTGAAGCAGTGGGGTCAATTGTTTCAACTCCTTCTCCCACAGTACTGACAGAAGATTTCATCCCAGTTGGCCCAGTACCAGGAAATATTTAATATGGAAAAGGCCAAAATCTTACCTCTCACTTCAAGTATCATCTGGCTTTCCGCCAGACAGTAAATTTAATCAACATCAACTGTCCCTTGTACCCTTATACAGAGCAGAAAGACAAGGCCCTGAAGGTTTGGTTAAATGATATGCTCATGAGGGGTGGGTGTTTAAAGACATCTCACTGATCACTTCTCTAATAGTTTTTTCTTAGAAGGCTGATGTCACTTTGTGCCCCTGTATAGATTATGGGCATCTGAAAAATATTACTGTTCACAATTCCTATCACTCCCACATCGATCAGATGATTATCCAGTCAATTGCAAAAATCTCAGGTGCTTTTGAAAATAAATCTCATTAATGCATTCTTCCAGATTCAGGTGGAGGAAGGCCAGAAGTGGCTTATGTCAGTTTGTATCAGGAGAGGGATCTTCCAGTTACGCATGATGCCTTGTGTCTTGGAAAAACCCAGGCCACGTTCCAGTGGATGAAAATGATGTTCTCAGTGACCTTTGGTTCACCTGTGCAGTGTTTTATATCAACAATATCCTCATGCATTCCCCCACTCCTGAGAATAATGAGAAGTACTTGAATGGGGAGCTGGATGTGTTGCACAAGGCTGACTTTTGTGTAAAACCTTCCAAATGTGAGTTCTTCAGGGAGGATGTTACCTTTCTAGGTTTTTGGTCCCAAAGATGGCTACATGATTTCACCCAGCTAGCTGAGGCCATCCTAACGTGGCTCACTCCTACCACCCATAGCAGTTGCGGAGCTTCTTGGGTATTATCATATTATTAAAAAAAATTCTCCTCTGACCTCTTGCAGCTGGCAGCCACACAATTAATCTCTTGATGGAGAAGATTATTCATTACAGTGGGCGGAGGAGTGCCAGCAGGCATTTGATGCCAGCAAGGAGGTGTTCATCGCACCATCCGTTCTCTGACATGTGACCCTCACCAAGCCTTTTATTGTAGCATGTGTTGCTTCATCAGCTGCCGTGGGTGCAGTGCTGCTTTGAGCACATGACGGGTAGAACACCCAGTCACATAAAGTAAGTGCAAGTTTGCTTCATCTGAGCAGTCTTGAGCTATTTATGATAAGGGTGTCAAGAGAGTATCTGTAACACTCTTGTTACCAAAAATGTGGTGAAGGATGCTCAGCCACACCGCAAGGGATCTAGTCACTAGAAAGATTGGGAATAGGAGCCTCAGAAGGTGACGTGGCAGAGTGGACCCAGGGTAAGGATATACAACACAGAATATATAAGTATATAACAAACAAACGGCAGAACTTGGTTGGAGTCCAAGGAGGAGCCCATAACCAAGTGTATATCTGTGTTAGGCTGCTTGGGCGCCTCGATCTGGAGGGGATCAGGACGGCCCATGTGTGCACCAGATTTAGCTTTTAATTTAGATAAGAAAAATGTCCTATGTTGTTGGAGACCTCCTCAAGGAGGTTCACACACAGGTTTCCCTAAGGGACCATGCTAAAAACGTAAAATTAATGGTGTTTTTATTAAGCAAGTCAACCAACAAGGAAGGTTGGTCTCAGGATATTAATAAACATTGGAGAGAGATCATCAATCTGAGGGAGTGATACTAAGCCTAAATGAACCAATAAGCGCACACTACCATCAGTCAAGGTACTGTAGCTCAAGTAAGTCAAAACTCGAGTCATTGGTTTCAGCTGAGTTTCAGATTTGGCCATATTATAAAATGAACAGGTTTCAAAATTCCGTTCTCCAAGCAACCGTAACAAACCGTCATTATTAGTAACAAATCTGGTGCGTTTTAACGCCCTCAATGTAATGCAGGGCTGAGCATCATGTGCACTCCTAATACCAACTTGGGCATATCTTGCCAGTATCCAGCGTTGGTCCAGGATATGCTTCAGGTTAAGGTAGCCTTCCAACTTTATCTTTTTGGCCTCCTCACGTCAAGCCTTGTCTCTACAATCTCTAAGCTCAATTGTGTCATGTAACCATGACAAAGGGTTGGCAGCCGTAGCATGGTCACTTACTCATTAGCAGTACCTTTTGCAGGGGGCATCACATGAGGTGATTGTGGGGATGGATCATGAAGCCCTGATGTACTTCTAGAAACCCCAGAAGTTGGTGCAATGGCATGCTTGGACATTCCATGACTTTTGCAGCTTCAATTTTAAGTATGAGTTTGTGAAGGGGGCGTTGAAAATTCTCCCCAATCTTCTGAGCTGCAATACTTCCTGAGTTATGTAGAGAAGGAGATTCAGGAGTTGACAAACGGTGGTCCCTTCAACCCAGATTATCACCATTGCTTCTCCCACAGACTTAGGGGATGATTGGGCACCAGATGTTTCATTGGTATCTTGGGTGATGGCGGTTTAGACCTCCTGTGTGGAGGTTTTGGAGCTGTTACCCAGTTGGGTGCGCCAAGCCTCAAATATACTAATTACTTGGTGGTAGAGAGCCATCTTATGTTCCGTGGACAGGTGTGGGTTCCTCCGTAATTCTGGAAGAAGTAATATCTACTCATCATGATCTCCCGATGGTGGAGCACCCTGGTCACAAGCAATGCCTGGACCTGATCAAGTGAACATCTGACTGGCCAGGCAATTCCACAGAGGTGCCAGAATGGATCATTAAATGCATGATGTGTGCTTGCACTAAGTAAGATTGTTCAGGTTGGAATGGTCTTCTGCATCCTCTGCAGAAGGCTAAGGGTATGTGGACCTTGAATCCATTGACTTCATTGTTGAGCTTCCCCATTATGAGGGGTTCAATGTTATTATGGTGGTCAGCGACCACTTCATGAAACTTCCCTTTTTATACCTCATATGTCTGTTAATACTTTCAATGAGATGACCCAGCTTTTTGTCCAACATGTTTTCTCAATGTTCGGTATACCCAAGAGGTAGTGAGTGATCAGGGGCCACAGTTTAAAGCTAAGTTTTGTACCGCTATGTTGCCTATAATGAAGGTCCAGCCCTGCCACTCAATGGCATATCATCCCCAGTCAAACGGGCAGATGGAACAGGTCAATCAGATCCTCTAACAATACCTCTGTTGCTATGTCTCCACTGAGAAGAATACCTGGGCCACTGAGCTTCCAATGGCGCAGATTGCATATAACAACGCCACTCATTTGACAGTGGAGTTTTCTCCTTGTGAAGCTAACTTGAGTGTAACCCCTCATTCCTCATTGGTCCTTGTCCCCATCCTGAAGTACCTGCCATGGAGGAGCAGCTGCAGCGAATCTGAACTACCCAATCTCTTGATTGGGATCGCCTGGCAAAAGCGATTAGTGATTACAAGTGTTTCACAGACCGCAAATGCCTTCCAACCAATAAAGTATAAGGTGGGATTGCAAGTGATGCTCAATACATTTCACCTGCATTTCAAAGTCCACTCACAGAAGTTTTCAAGCAAGCATTTTAGCCCTCACATGTTGGAAGAGAATTTGGGTACAGGGATCTCTGTATGTCTCTTCCCACGCACTGGAAGCAGAACCTGGTCTTCCATGCTTCCCAATTGTATCCATTTAAAGGGATGTCGCCTGCTGAGCCAGAGCCAGTGGTGATCGAAAGCTCAGCTGATGAAAAAGTGAATGCTATTCTGGCATCTCAGAAATTGCATCATTGGTGCAATAATTTGTGGCCTTGAAGGGTTCTCTTTCAATAAAAAGAGTTATGTAGGTGCCCATGATTTCATAAATTGTCACAAGTTGGTAGAGGCTTCCACATTGCTTTTCTGGATGCTCCCCAGCTCCCTCAGATGGTTGCCGCCATCTTGCCAATAAATTTACTCAAAGCACACAAGAATGTGACGCTGGCCCAGGTTCCTGGTGGGGGTGCTTCCCCAGTGGAATAAGGGAAGGGTAATGTAGGACTTGGAAAGTGCCCTTGCAGGCTTAATCAGGAGAAATTCCCGTTTAGAAACAATAATGGGCACAAGCCAGCAGCCATTCCTCTCGTCACTCTGGATGATTTGGCCTATGTGGTGGATGAAAGATGAGTAACAGCGTACCCTCTCAAATTTGTTCTGCCTCCTCCCCATTTACCACTTAAGAGTTGATGGGTAAAATCAGAGAGTTTGTTAGGAGTGGTGGCCAGAAGCCATCACCAGCGGAAGGTTGACAGCAATTGTTACAAAAAGATCTCTCCAATGGTTCTAGTTCCGCTGGGAAAGTCAATTAAACTATCACAAAAAATAAATTACCCAAGTTAGTTTTGGGATCAAAGATCATCATTCACTAGTTGTCCCTAGCATTTTTTCAGTTGAGTCCATCCCTGAGAGTTGTGGACGTGGTCAACCATTTCCCTACCCAATGGAACCAGTAATATGTGGCTTGGCCATAATTCTAATCTGCTTTCACTGAAGACATCATCATTGCGCTAATAATGATAATAGCAGAATGAATATTCTAATAAGTGAATTTGATGCAAATCTGACTGGGCAGATTAGATCTAATTAAGTATCTGACATTATTTATGTCAATCTGTTGGGACTGATTCATGGAAGATTCTTGACAGTAGTGCGCTTAGCTCCAGTTCTCCATTTAGAGAGCATATAGGGAAGCAGTCCCCAACAGGTACAACTGTCACTTGATTTTTTTTCTATTTTCCACCATTTTGGGTAAGATAAAAAATTCTAAAAACAAAAATCTAAATTTATATGTGAGTTTAAGAGTTCCATTAAACAACTTGTGGCAATGGTTTTTCAATTTTGGAAATCCTTGTCTAGTCTTGCGGCTGCCTCCTGCCTGTCTCATCTGTCAATATGGATGGCTGTACCTGAGGTATTCTGGCTGAGGTTCTGGATGACACTCACCTGTAGTTCCAAGAAAGTCTTTTTATTATCAGGGCGTCATGAAACCATGGAGTACCTGTTGCAAATTTTACAATCTACATATTTGGTACTGAGCTAGTATGCCAGGTTACAGTATAAAGACTGCTGTCCCTTGCTCTTTTGCCTTCACTGGCTGCCTTCACTGGCTACCTTTCACTACAAGTTTATACAGAAACTCCCCGCCAGAGCCTAGCCAACCTCTTCACCCTCAGTCATTAGAACCAACTCAGGAGGCCCAGAGCCCTACACCCACCTGGGCGACCCAGCTCTGTCCTGTC
Source organism: Massospora cicadina (assembly GCA_022478985.1). NCBI lineage: Eukaryota > Fungi > Entomophthoromycota > Entomophthoromycetes > Entomophthorales > Entomophthoraceae > Massospora > Massospora cicadina. The sequence goes on from JAKSZP010000193.1 coordinate 83,897, forward strand.
ATCTCCCATTAGAGTTAACTCCCCTTAGTCCCTTGTTGTCAGTAGCCAGTCATGTAGGTCCATGTGGGGTTCCTTGTAGCTTCAGGTATTTAAATGTTGGCGCTGACCAATCTAGATGCATTAACCTGGCATATATACCTTGGGGATCTTTAATCCTAACTAGATGCCAAGGATAAAAATTAACTTAAACGATAAAGAATAGGCTAAAGAAAGATCTTTAAAGAATTTAGGGTATCATTACTTGGCAAAAAATGGCAATCTAATGCCTGCCTATCAATTAACATTGACATCACTCACTGGCAAACATTCCCCAAAATCCTCAGCATCAATTGCCATCAAATGTATTTTGATTATACTTGGCATTAATCACGGAAAATCTTAATAAATATGTACTATAAAATTATTGTTTATCCTCAGTACCAATCAATGATATATCTTAAAAGTAAATGAGGTGAAGCAACCTTAGGACAAATATATCACAAAGAGATTTTTTACCCTGTGCTAGTTTAAAACTTGTGTCAATCAAAAACCCAACACAGAATGGAGCAGGAACCACCCACTATGCTACCACTCCTCTCAATAATATATCATAATAACCTATAAAACTATTAACTCCCAATTTATTCTTGGTATCATTTGCTTTTAATTATAGATACAAAAATACTAGAACTTATCAATTATTTGGCGTTTGTTAAAATTGATTGGAATACTAAGAGTATTGGCATTTCAGTTAAAAGTCTGGAGACAGTTAACCATTTAATTAGCTCAACGTAATTTATCAAAAAGCTTATAAAAGGATTCGAATACTAAAATCATCAAATTTAGTTAAATATTTGGCAGCTTTTCTCAACTAATCCAAACACTAATTTTGGAAATTTTGGGAAGAATCAATTTGGTTATATTTCTACAGTAACTTATTTTTATCCTTATGTGATGGACGGGGTCCATGAACACTGCCGCAAAGCAGTTAGGCAACAGTGCCCAGGTAAATTCCCACAAGCAGGATAATCCCGCCATGAAAATATCCATAATCTGACTATGTGGGAAGCACTTGACTATGAAATTTGTGCCACAGTAAGGACTATACTGGCGCCCAGCAAGAGGGTCTAACCTCCTGAAAGCGCATATAAAGACTCAATAGCCTGTCAAAGTCTGATCTGTGGTCCATGTTCAGTTTCCCTTAACTGCTTAATAGAGAAGATCTTGATCCATAAAAAATTAATCTTGGATTTTATTAAGTTTAATTGTAGATTCCAGAAGACGAAACTGCTTTACGCAGCTTCATCAGTTCAAATTTATATTAAGCTTAAGGAGAAGAGCAGGTCTTGTTCTCTGAAGAGTCTGTGGGCAACTTCTTGATGACAGGCATAACTCGAGAATCTAGACCCTTGATTTCATTTGTCAAGACCCATTTCAGAACTAGGATTTGGTACCTTTGTGGTTGTGAAAACTTTTCTGCATGTTATTCAGCTTCAGTTTTTCTTGAAGCCCAAGCCTTTCCCTACATCCATATCTCTAAATATTGTATTAGTTAAAAGGGTTTTGGCGGCCTCTGATTCGCCTGATAGCCATTTCCAAGAGGCTTGTCCAGCCTCAACTGAAGTGGCGGCATCTGGTTGGCCAGAGCGCCATTTACGAGGGTTTTCATCCTCATCACCCTTTTTGGTAATATTTTGATTGGTGGCATCTGTTTGTTCAGAGCGCCAATTACAAGAATTTGCTTCCTTGTCAACTTGTGATATTTACTTAAATTTAATTTTGAGGCACTTGATCAATCAGATTGTCATTTATGAAAATTGTAACGATTGTGCCCATCCCTCTTAGCCTCAATCATCACACTAGAGAAGATTAGGGCAATATGGAGGTCAGGCAACGCCTTGACCATTACAACACCCCCCCAGATGAGAACCTCTTATGACTACAGAACTCCTCCACCTTCTGTGGGTAGTTGCTGCAGTCATCGGCAGTCTGCCAGGTGAACTCTTCCACTGGTAACCTACCCAATTTACCAGATACCAACGTTTTTTCTGTGAAACCTTCATGTCCAGGATTTCCTCCACCTCATATTCAGCCTCTCCTGGGTTTCTTGAGTGGACAGGCTCCAGTTTCTCTGGAAGAGGGCCTTCAAACTTCTTCAGTTGTGAAACATGCAGTACTGGATGCATGTGAGATCCCTTTGAAACGAAAGTTTGCAAGCTACTTCATTCACTTGGTGGAGGACCTTGAATGGGCCCAGGGCGACTGGTCCAAATTTTCTGCAGCTAGCGGGAACTGAATAGTTTTTTTCATTGATCATCACCAGGTCCCCTTCCTTTAGCACTGGGGCCTCAGATCGGTGAGTGTCAGCCTTCTTCTTTTGCACCTCTTTCACTTTTGTTAAATTTTCATGCAGGGTTTTCAGGTTTTCCATCATCTCCAATGCCAGGTTGTTTGCCACTGGGTTTGGACCTCAAGGGTGGTTTTACACCATCTTTGGGTGGAACCTTTAGTTCGCCATGAAGGGCGATGTTCCCATTGATGAGTGTGCTAAATTATTGTAAGCAAATTGGGCTAGTTTCAGTCAGTCCATCCAGCGTTCCTGTTGGGTGGTCATGTAGCAAAACAAGTACTGCTCGAGGACATGGTTAACTCGTTCCATCTGGCTGTCTGACTGAGGGTGGTAGGCCAATGATTTGCACAGTTTAATCTGAAGATTTTCAAGTAGGTGTTGCCAGAATCGTGCGATAAATTATAAGCCTCTATCTGACACTATCTCCTCCAGGAGGCCATGGTGAGCAAATACCTCATTCATAAAGATCTCCGCCATGCCCTTTGCTGTGATTTTGGAGGTACACGGAAAGAATTCCGCATACTTGGTCATTCTGTCCACTACCACCATTACAGCATCATACCCCTTTGATTTTGGAAACCCCAATGTAAAATCCACACTTAGTGAGGATCACAGCATTTCCACGATCTGGAGTGGTTTTAGTTTCACCTAAGGCTTCTGTCTGGCATGCTTTGATCAGGCGCAAGTTATGCATTTTCAGATGTACTCCCTCACAGCGCTTGGCATCCCTGGCCATGAGTAACTCTGGGCCAAGAGCTCTATCATTTTCTCATTCCTGGGGTGTCCTGCCAAAGGGTGGCCATGGAATGCGCTTATCGCCTCCTCCTGGAGCTCGCAGCCTGGCAGCCATGGGCGCCCTTTGTGGAGAATAAGGCCCTTCTTTTTACAGAAATTCCTATGATGTTCATTTTCACCCCCTCCTCCAAGTCCTTCTAGAGTGTTACCCCATATTTTAGCTTCGCTGGGCACCTTGGAGCTTGTCTTTCAGTTTATGGGTGGCATTTTGGATGACAGCAAACACATTTGGGGGCAACATAGTTGCTGTGTTGTAGGCATTCAGCTCCTCCTTTGGGAAGGCCTTTCCTGGGTCCCTGCTTAGGGCATCTGGAATGAAGTTGCTCTCCCTGGCTTGTACACAATCTTGAAATCATAAGGTGCCAGATCAAGATTCCACCTGGCCTGGCGCTGGTTCACGCACTTTGGGCTCTTGTAAAATTTGAGGGCGCGGTGGTCCATTCTGATGGTAAAAGGGTGTCTGGCGTACAGTGGGTGATGCTGCCATTCCTCCAGAGATGATACAATTGCTAGGAGCTCCTTGTCATACACTGGATAGTTCATCTCAGCGGGCAGCATTTTTCTGCTAAACTAGCTTACAGGGTGGTCTATCCCATCTTCCCCCTCCTGCAGCAGAACCGCCCCAATCGCGAAGTTTGAGGTGTCAGTTTCCACTATGAAAGGGCGGTTGGCGTCAGGGTGGGCTAATACTGGTGCCTTCATGAGGCTCTGCTTGATGACTTGGAAAGATTTTTCTCCTCTTCCCCCCAAAGGAACAGCACTTACCCTGTCAGACGGGTTAAGAGTGCCGCCATTTTTTGGAGAGGTCTTTTGCAAACCTTCTCAAGAAAATCGCCAAGCACAGAAATCTTCTAACGCCAATTCTATCTTTAGGGGCCGGCCACTCCCACACTGCCTTCAACTTGTCAGGGCATATGGCTGTTCCCTTTTGGACGATTACGTTCCCCTAGAAGGCGACAGAGTCCTTGTAGAATTCACATTTTGATGGCTTCAAGTGGAGGTTCGCCTTATTGAGGGCCTCCAGCACGCTCAGCACATTGACTTTGTGATCCTCTTTGGTCTTGTAGAACACAAGGATATCATTCATGTATGCCATACAACATTTTCCAATTAGGTTTCCTAAAGCGTTGTCTATGGTACGCTGGAATACTATTGGGGCGTTCTTGAGGCAGAAGGTCATCACCTTGTATTCAAACACCCCCAAGTGGCACTTGAACGCTGTATACTGTTGTTGCTATGCGATCACAGGAACTTGGTTGAACACATCGACCAGGTCCAGCTTGGTGAAAACCTGACTACCTAAGATCATCTGAGATTTGGTCTTCATCAATGGAATGAGGTAGGGTCAGACTCATTTATAGTGTTCAGCCGCCATTAATCCACACATGGGCGGAGCTCGCCACTTGCTTTTGGGATCAGGAAAATGGGTGACACCACAGGAGACTTGGAGGGAACGATCATCCCACGCTCTAGCATTTCCTTAACATAAACGTCTAGAGCAGCCTTCGCGTTCAGGTTCAAAGGTTAGATGGGGCAACCCTTGGGAAACTCAGCGTCCTTTTTGAACTTGAAAGTAAAGGGGAAAGGCCCATTTGGGGGTGTTGAGGAGCTTTGTTTTTCTGGAACAGATGGGCGTATGTACAAAAATCTCCAGGAATGTCCACACCAGGCTCCTGCCCCACTACTGCGTTCACCTCAGACTTCCCTTCACCAGTGATGAAGAAATCTAGTGCCACTGGAAGTTGGCCCTTGGGGTGCAGCTTGACCAGGCACTCCTGCAGTTTGAACTAGGGTGGGGAGAACTTGTGCCACCACTGCATGCCCCAGATTATGGGGTGCGGCAGATTTTTAATAGCACTAAATGTTTCTTTAAATGTGTGAGGCCCCTGCCGCAGTAGAACCTGGGTTTTGACTTTCCAACTTCCCGCCTATTTTGAGGTGTCTGCTAGTGTAACAGTTCCCTTCCAATCCAACTCCATCTTCATTTCTTTTCGCTAACCCAAAATCTAGGTAGTTGTCCTCTGCTCTGGTATCTACCAGTGCCCAAAGTTGGTCCTTCCGCTTCTCCTTTCTTCCCAAAGCTGTAAAGATATGTTACATAGAGATAAGATGAGGTATTACCTTTATTGATTGTAGCAACGCATGAGGGGGTAGGGCGGAAATTTGTAGGGAGGACTGGGGTTGCCCTCTCTGGGGTTTTCAGAGAGGGTTACCTCATTGGCGGAGCTGAAGGGTGATTCTTGAGAGGGCTCCTGATAGGTGCTGGAGACTGGATCAGACTCAGATCAGCGGCCGTAGAACTTCCCATGTTGTGACACAGGATGGGATTTTGCCTGAACTAATGCCAGTTGCCCCTCCATCTAGGTTGTGACTGAGGTTTTCTCATTGAGGGTGGCTCCTAGGCGAGTGGCAGCTATGGCAGTGAGGATTTCAGGACAGAGATTCTTGTGGAACATCCGCGCAATCTGGGTAGAGGTGACTTTGGCTGCCTTGACCAACGGGAGGTATACATGGGCGTATTCCATGACTGACATCTTCCCTTGTGTAAGGTTTAGGAGGGCTGACCAAGCCACGTCTTGGAGTCATTAGGTGTGGCTGCCCTCTCAACCAACTGGAGACATTCATCCATGGTGGGAGGAAGCACTGACTGGGTTTCCAATAGCTCAGTAAACCAATCTGCCAAGTTTCTGGGCTGGGCGGTCACTATTTGAGCAATCTGGAGTGACACTGAGGCAGTTCCTCATGAGGCAGTGGTCAGCTGGGCTTGGATTCTTACACAAGAGAAGGTTCATGTAGGGTGCTCAGCTCCCCTGGAGTGAAGGCCTGTCAGAATTCTGATGAGGGCTGCTCAGAACGAGAGTAGATTTGGACATGCCCGTGGGAGGGGAGATAAGGGGCGACTTCTCTCAAGAGGAACAGGAGAGAAAAATATGTCCATCAGAAACGTGGTTGGGTGTTTATACCATGCAACCAAGGTGTTATGAAGGCTTATCCACCATAACAAAAACAAAGACACCATGTTAAATGAGTTTCATCTAATGTGACGGATGGGGTCCCTGAACACTGCCGCAAATAGTTAGGCAAGAGTGTCCAGGTAAGTGCCCACAAGCAGGATAATCCTGCCGTGGAAATATCCCTTATCTGACTATGTGGGAAGCACTTGACTATAAAAGTTTGTGCCACAGTCAGGACTGTACTGGCGCCCAGCAAGAGGGCTAACCTCCAGAAAGCGCATATAAAGACTCAATAGCCCTGTCAAAGTCTGAGCTGTGGTCCATGTGCAGTTTCCCTTAAGGGCTTAATAAAGAAGATCTTGATCTTTTAAAAAAAATATTAGATTTTATTAAGTTTAATTGTAGATTCTAGAAGATGAAACTGCTTTATGCAGCTTCATCAGTTCAAATTTATATTAAGCTTAAGGAGAAGATTGGGTCTTGTTCTCTGCAGAGTCTGCGAGCAACTTCTTGATGACAGGCATAACTCAAGGATCTAGACCCTTGATTTCCTTGTCAAGACCCATTCCAGAACTAGGATTTGGTACCTTTGCGGTTGTGGAAACTTTTCTGCATGTATTATTTAGCTTCAAATTGTTCTCAAAGCCTAAGCCTTTCCCTACATCCATATCTCTAAATATCATATTAGTTAAAAGGGTGTTGGCAGCCTCTGATTTGACTGATAACCATTTATGAGAGGCTTGTTGCAAAAATTTACTCTAGGTTAATTATCAGCTGTCAACCCAGTAACTTTTTCCTGCACAGGTTCAATGTCCTTGTGCACTTTGTCACATTGTATAGAATTTTTTAATTATAATGGTATGGAGACTATTATCCGTAGTTGAGATTGAACTATTATTAGGCCCAACGCTTCAGCCAGTACTTCCAATTAAATACTCTGAAAGTCGTACTCATAGGGATTCGTTCCCTATTTTCTTGTCCACCTGATCTTTGTTAAGATACCCCAGTGACAGTCTCTCTCAGCCCTACACAGTCAGCAGCTATCCCTGATTGTGGTTCCTTTATCTCTAGATCCCCGCTCAGATCTTTACTCTTCTCTCTGATAGTCTTCCAATTATTGCCTTCTGCAATAATATCATTGATATAGAACGACACAATAGAAGCTGATAGTCTAACTATACACTGAATTGACAATATTACTGTAGATGATAGTAATCTTGGTAATAATAATGTTTACTAAATGATTGTTTTTTATTATAGTAAATCCTAGGGAATTATATAGTAGTAAATAGGCTGTCTAACCATTGGGTGACACCTCTAAATGAAACGGCAGCCATTGCCATTGAATCACCCATCCTTGTCTCAGCAGCGATGGTTTCCTCATCCTGGCTAAGTTCCGTCATTGGACATCCTCAAGACCTCAAACAGAAAGAGTTATAAAACGTGTCCCTAACATTTCCTCTCGATCCAAGTGAACCAAATATTTTTGGATAGCGACCTGCTTAGGTAATGGGACTTATCACCCATTATGGCAGGTCACTTCACCAACCGATTGACTCACTAGTTGCAGGTGGCATCACTCGCCATGCAACTCACTATTTGTAAACTTTTGGGTATGTTTACTGCACAGGTTGGCCGTTGAGTAAAACTAAAAACACTGTTGTATGGTGACAGCTAGTAGGTTGAGTCTTCAAAATAAGTGGCAACGAATCCACACTGGTAATGGTAATTGAGAAAAAAAACTAGGGACTTATTTTCACTTCAATATTCAATTTAGAAGTAAAATATAAAACTATATTGCTTTGAATTCTGTTTTTTATTAGAAAATGGTAGGGATTTTTATAGGAAAAGGCGGACAACTTTTCAGATAGTATTCTGAAAATCAACTGATTAGTCCCCCAAAACTTCTAACCCTTGGGATTAACTTCCAATGGTAGTGAATGTCTTCATCTTAATTAATCCCCAGCAGTGTAACCGTTTATGGATCAGCAACCATCCTCATGTGTTAGGAACCATACATAGATGGTTTGTGGCCGTATTACCTGATTACAACTACTAGCTACTGCCAAAACAAGCGTTAAAAAGCTTCAGTAGCTTCGTTAAAACAACCCTAATTGTTCAGCGCCTCTGCTGTAATGATTTATTATAGCAATCTGACTATTGGTAATCATGCCCTCACCAAATTACTAATCAACATTGTTGGGCATGATGTACGATGAAATATTAATCAAACCAATCATTGGATTATGTCCTTTAATGAATTTTAACTACTAATTTAGTTAGGGATGATCCCTGACAAGATAGTAATCAGATCTCATCATTGGATTAGGTCTTTTGAATAAAATGACTAATAATTCAGTCAGGCGTGATGGTTAATAAGATATTAATCAAAACAATCATCAGATTATATCCTTTGATTATTTATGATTAATAATTTAGTCAGCAACCATTGTGAAACAATCAGTTGCATTTAACAACCATCAATTTTTAATTGGCAAGCAAGATGGATAATGTGGTCAACCAAATTTCCAACACTATTCATTCCCAATCAGTTTGTGATGAAACCTGACTGATCCCAATTGGTACACCTGATAGTTAATCACTATCAGATTCCCCTATTTCGTCAGCCACTCCAACCAATGAGATATTAGGTATTCATTAGATTAATCTTCAATGGATACAACCAGGTGAATATCCCAAAATCCCCCAGACGTAGTTCCTCCAAAACTTGGGCCAACTAATTTTTAATTCTCTTCGCCTTAGAGAATTTTCCCCTATGACACCAGGTAATCTAGCTGGCTGGAAATATGGGCAAAAATCCCAACACTTGTCCAGCCTCAACTGAAGTGGCGGAATCTGATTGGCCAGAGCGCCATTTATGAGGGTTTTTAATCCTCGTCACTTTTTTGGTAATATTGTGGTTGGCAGCATCCGGTTGGCCAGAGCGCTAATTACAAGGATTTTCATTCTTGTAGACACATTTAGAGACATCAGACTTGGTCGCATCTGGTTGGCCAAAACATTTTTTTGAGGATCTGCTCCCTCATCGCCGCATTTGGTAACATTTTATTTGGCAGCATCTGGTTATCCAGAGCGCCATTTACAAGGATTTTCTTCCTCATCAACCTTGCAATATTTATTTAAGTTCGATTTTGAGGCATCTTATTTATCAGATTGCCATTTATAAAATTGTAATGATCATGCCCATCCCCCTTGGTCTTGATCATCACACTAGGGAAGATTAGGGCAATGTAGTGGTCAGGCAACGCCTTGACCGTTACACCTTAAAGGTAGAGGGGCTATTAATTCCCTAACTAAGTATCAGTTCATTCACGTCTCCTCAACCTCCACCCTTGGAATCACTCTGTAGGAGAAGCCCTAGGAAAGACCTGCCCAGGCGCGGGACCCAGACCTGAGCAGGTGATCACCATAATCCCCTGTGACTCTGAGATCACTAGCCTAGCTCAGGAGCAAGAGACGCAAAAAAAACTCACCAAAACTGGGACCTATCCTTTGATGACACAGCAACCAGTCAACCCATAAATTTGGAGGTACTAGTGAGAGTGTAACCCTCGCTTCAGCCTCTGAACATGCTGAAGCCTACTCATCTCCATGACAAGGCTACATTATACAAAAGGTCAGATAGTAAAAATATTGCCCTCCTATCCCCCTTGTGACTTGCATCCCTAACCAGTGAGGAGAACACATTACAAGTATCACCCTCCTTGTAATCATCAGCACCAAACTTTTATCTAGTTAATTTTGTTATTGGTCAAGCCCTTTAACCAGAAGCAGAGTTGGCAAGTGAATTTACTGGTTGATATGTGCGCATCCCAAAATTTTTTTAAGCTTGGAGTTAGAAGACTTATTGGAACTTTTCCATGATCCTAAGGCACTTTATGATGGGAGTTGCGTTCCATAACATCCCCTTTTATGAAATCCAGTCCTTAGTATCCTTACATGGAAGTATCAGACTACCTAAAAAACTATTTATTGCCGTCAACTAACTCTTATATCCTGCCATTATAGGGGTTGAGTGGTAGCAAAAGCTTAATTTGTGGTACAACTTAATGAACAGGATTAGATGGCAAGTGATTATAAAAATATAGAAGTGCGTACCCCTATGATTTCTGACCCACCTATGAATAGATAGCAGATATGGATCCCATCCCCAACTCCTGGTTTGACTCACCTTCAAACCAACGCAGCCCTACTCCACTTCTGGGAATTTTGAATGCATCATAAGATATGTTGACCTCTTTAATACCATAAAGGACATATATTATGGCTCATATCAGCTTTTTTTTTTTGGTTAAAATCATGGTTTAGTTAAGATCAATTTCTATCAACCCTTTGTCTTCAAATTAGCAGGCTACCTTAGCAAGTAGGTCTCTGACATGCTCAAAAAGGGACAAAGATTGTGGTCCTCCCCAAGTAAGATCCCCTATTTTTTTTAAAAAGCTAATGATTCTCACCTCACTTGTGGAATATGGCAGCCACAATATAGAAAGTTCTTTAATCATACCCTATACCATGTAACAAAAGTTGCGTGTTATGTTAGAAAGTAAAATTCTTCAGCAAGCTGTATTTTCCTGAACGCTATAACCAGATTGGCAACAATGAGGGTAATATGGTTGACAGCATGTTTCACCAGAAAATTTAACTTTTAATTTTTTGCATAACACCTTGTGGGAATAAAACAACACTTCATGTATCAGAACATATCATATACCATTATATATACACCAATTTATAGTGTGTATCATTACTTATATGGAGAATATATTGGTTTTATCTAAAAAAATGTATACTATGATCAGAATATTTAGAAATTGATGAGCGTCTCATCCATGCAAACCTAATAATCAAGGTGAGTAAATATTAATTTCTGAAACAACACCTTTCTAGGAAACAATATAATAACCAAGGGATGCACAATTGCTCCTGATAATGAAGCCAAAATTATTAATTAAGCTAGTCACTCAACCTTGTCAGAATCAAGGAGCGTCCTGGCCACTTGCAACTTCCAAAAGATTTTTATTCTTTAATTATCAGAGGTGGTTACAATCTATACTCTGCCTTCAGAAAATAATAATCTTATTTGATATCTGTTGTGATGCTGCCTTCAACTGTAAGTTCTGATGCCTAGACTCTCCTCCTGGACCTTGAGCAGTACCCCTTCAGGCATATGAGGGACCCCAGGCTCTTGTGGCTCCCTTATCTCAGCTTAATGATTTGTAACACATGTTAGATGTGCAATGGGTTACTGTAAGGATAGTGTCTCTAACTACAAAGAAAACCCACCAAACCAATTAAGAAAAGCGCACCATTTACAGTGACAACACCTTTACAGCCTACAAATAATACTCAAGATACCGCAGAAGTGAGAATAACATGAGGCCAGCGAAAAGTTAAATGTGATATATAAATATAAAAAACTTAATTGGGAGTAATAAAGATGACCAACAGAGAGTTTAGACAGACATACCATACTTTAAGGGAAATTGGGAAGATGTGTCTTGTAAGTCTTGGGGACCAGCCCTTGCAACTGGATAGGGTTCAGCACCCCTTCCGGATGAAGAGGGGCCCCAAGGCTCCAGCGGACCCTCTGTCACAGCTGGGCGACCACGCCCATGTGATAGATGAGCACTCGGTGACAGCTTTCCTGCCCAAAGCCATCCTACTCCCACCTCTTCCCCCCTCTTCAATCCTGGTAAGGTTGATAGAAGGGTTCTGCAGGGAGATGGCACACATCAGGGGGCATGGAGAGGGCCCTGGGTCCACCCACTCCCCAGGCAAGCCATGGCTAAAATTTGGAAAATGACAATTTCCAACCTTGGAGCCCGGCCAGTAATTTTCCAGACTGGGGGAGCCGGTTCAGATTGGTCTGCTTCAGAATCCAGATCAGAATACAGCTCATATTTTGAACCTGGTTCTGAATGACTCAGATCATCTGGACTAATGCTCTGAAATGGATCCAGGGAGTTTGGATAACACAAATGGCCCAATCAAGGGACCAGCTCAAATTGCAAGAAATCTGATCCATGGACCCTGCCTCCTGGGATGAATCAGGACTTCCCAAGCCAATCGAATGGGCCAACTTGAGTCACCTGGACCCAGATCAGTAGTATTGACTTGGCTTGCCCAAGAATTTGGGAAGTCTTGCAAAAATTTTCTAAGCTTTTGCTAGAATTGGGAGCCACCTTCTACCCCCTCCAAGCCAGCCAACCAAATCTCTTCCCCATCCCCTGAATGCCCAATCCCTCAATGCCTCCCCATGCCTATTGCCAAGTTTAAAAGGCAACTGCCCCCACCAAGGGCAGTTGTCAGTTCATTCTTTTGCCTTTCGTTAATTAAAATCTAAAAAATCCGCCTAGTTTACTGCAGTCTCTGTCTGCCTTTGAAATTTTTTAATCAATTTCATATATCTATCCAATGAAGCATGCTGACTAAAATCCAAAAAAACCGCCTAGTTTCCCGCATCCTCCACCAGCCTTAAAAATTTATAAACAGTTCCGTTGATTGATCCATTGAAGTGCACTGTCACCCAAATCCTCTTGCCGATGTTTTCCAACTGGATTATCCAGTCACTCAATCCTGCACATGGCAGCAGATTGGAAATGTATAATCTGCCCCACCCCCAACGACAAACCCACTGCTTCATTCAATTTCATGCATCTTTTAAATGGAGACCCTTCCATATATTCAGTTGCCAAGTCCGCCAAAACTGCTCCCCAGTTGGAGCAGCCCCAATGCATCCCTGGCCTGCTGCGTGTGGGTTTGGCTTTCATAGCCACCCCTGCCGCTGCAGGTCCAGCCCACCAGCGGGACCTAGAGCACCCCCTCCAGGGGAAGCTCAATCCCAGCCCCTCTCATGGAGTTTACCATACTTCTGCAATTATTTCCAATAGCGTGGAGGCCTCTGTGCCATTCCCCGCTGGCATTCAAGCCCCCTATATGAGTCTGAAGGCCAGGAACTGCGAACCCTGGAGGAGTCATCATCCTCCCTGCCTCTCCCATCCTTGGGGGTTGCCCCCACAAGACTCGCAGTTGCCCCCAGTGCAACCATCTGGTTTGCCTTGGGGGCCTTTGGTATGTTACTGAACGTTTGCTTTCCTCACGTCTCTCATAGATCCCCACTTCTATTAGTCACCCAGACCACTATTCCTCTGGCATTCTGGGGCCTCCACTGTGTGCTCGTGCACCCTGACTGGGAGCCCAGTCTAGTTCTTCTTAGCCGTATCCATGACAGGCCTCAATCATTATGTTGGTTTTTGGATTTGATTCTTGTCAATAGGACATGACTACCAATGATAGTAGTTCTATAATCTAACTATGTGTGAAATCAAGACTCTGATACCAGCTGATTATTGCCATTCTAACTAATATTGAATTGTGTAAATGATAAAAACCGCGTTCTGAAATTAACAAAATGAACCATCATCATTTAAAATATAATGGAATTGTCATCCTCATTAAAGTTTTCTGAGACCCCATCACGCGATTAATATAGATTAGCCTGGGACTAATTAGCCTGAATTTCAGCGTTTATCCACAGTGCATTTGTTGTCAGGGAGGGCGGCCAACTTGACACTTTAGCCTTTCTTATTTTCTCTTTGTCCAAATGATTCACTATAGAAATCATTTCATGGGACATAAATTTACCCTCTTGTTTCTGTGGCAACTACCCTCCCATGGGAGCATTGGCCTGAGAGAAGTTCTCATGTATTGGGGGTATCTTCATGACTGCAACTACAAGGGGTGAACTTGCGACCAGTGGCATCCAGAAAGAGTTTATGTAATGCTTTAAATCATGTCTTGGGCATGGCCACAATTGCAAGATGGGACCAGCTGTTATCTGAAGCATCAAACCCCTTCCATGATATCGAGTCTTCCAGCCTTCTTCTCAAGCGATGAGAGGCCACAATTTCCACCACCACCCACTCTGGCGCCCCATCTACTAGATATGAATCTTTGGTCTCAGGAGGGAGACCCTTGCCGGAATCAGTTTACTCTTGTGAAATGTGGCAACGATGCAGAACTTTGGCGGAAGATCCTGCTGGTATGAGGCATAACCCACCTTCCTAACCAAGTGGTAAGATATTACTCTCTATGATCCCAACTTCTTGCATGGCTGCTTAATAGAGGATTATTGAGATTTGTGTTATTTTGAAGGCTAAGTCCTTCAAAGGCTATATATGTATTAGTTGCTAAAGCTCTAGTGAAATATCCTATCAGATTTCTGTCACTAGGTCAAATCTCTTTATGCAAGAGTAATTTTCATCAAGGCAAAACTCTGTTAAAAAGGACAATATCTCTAATAAGGCTAGATAAAATCAACAATACAAGCAAAAAGGTTTTTTTATGCATTATAATCCAAGGGATACTTATAAATTAGATGGAAGTCTAGGTAAAATAGGGCACAGCGATTTCTGGAATGAGTGGCGGAATGTCGAGGATTTCAGAGGACACAATCTTTCCTGATCAATATGGTAGATTTGGAAGGTCCCAAATTGTAAGATCTTCAGCAGCTAATCTGGCATATTGAGAAGGGATTTGAGATGTCAGTTGCTGTCATGGTTAAATGACATGATACTAGGTACAGATAGTCAAAATAAAACAGAGCGTGAAGATACCTAGGGGAAAAAGCTGACAAACCTTCCCAATCTGAAGCGCAACCTGGACCAACTCTGGGTAAAGGCAAAATATGCTCAGTTGGCTCAGGGGGTGCACGTGATGGACACTGGGGAGTTACATCCTCATCCCTGCGGTGCACAAGTTATTGTTTATATAAAGACAGGTTGTTACATTTGGTAGAAGAATAGGGCTTCAAAACCGTTCAGTTTACCATATCGCCAAATCTGGCAAAATCTATCCAAAGTCAATCACTTGAGTGAGAGCATACTTAAGTTATCATACCACAGAGGATGATGGTTTATGTTTATTAGTTGCATTGGCCCAGTGCATCGTTCAATGGGAAATGACCCCCTGATTCTTTATAATTATTGTTTTAATACCAACCTTCTTTATTGGTTAACTGGTTCATTAAACCCCATTATTTTTACGCTTTTTCTAATGATCCCTTGGTCTGACCTGCGAGTGGACCTCAATGAGAAAGTTTATAACAACATAGGTCATCTAATTTTTTTCTAAAATAACGATGGATTCTGGTGCACACCAGGGAAAGTCTGGTTTCCTCCAGATCAAGGCACCCAAGCACCCTGTCTCCAACTTGCACGTGGTTATGGACTCCTCCCTAGGGTCCAACTAAGTTCTGTTTTTAGGGTACTTAGTTGTTTAAAACAATTTTATACACCCTGTCCCTGGGTCCCCTGTGCAACAACAGCATTCTTTTTTTTAAGTAAGCCGACTGGGGGATGGACATTACTGAAACTAAAACTAAAAACTAGAAACTAACGTAACTAATTGGTTCAAACAAAACGCCCAAATTAGCATATTTAGTGAAACACTTCAAACAAAACAACCAACCAGGTGGGCAGCAGAAACCGCTTATCCCTCCTTGGTGGAAGGGAAGGGGTTCGGGGGGCTCATCTTCAGCAGCATTTTCTTCCTCCCATAGTAGAGTGAATGTCAAGGCGGACAGTAAGGGCGTTGGGGCATCTGCAGCATGTGGTTCGATTTTGCTAAAAATTGGTATTTCATGGAAATTGCCAGCTAGGTAAATGACAATGATATATTCAGTTAGAGCTTTTTCAGCTTTAATGCGGGCATCTGGGAGTTTAACAAATGTGGCGATGTTGGTTCAGGTAATTTTAGCTTTTGGGTTCCATGCTATAGTTGCCACGTTCTGGATAGCATCATTAACATTTTTGTATAACTGTTTTACTGTGATTATACTCTTTTGAGTAAGAGTTTCATGGATAACAGGAGGTGGAATTCCTCCTGTGAGCATAGCCACTGATTTGGTGACAGCTTTATGAAGGGGGTGACAATCTGGTGTTGCAGCTGCTTTGACTGCAAGCTGGTGATCACTGCAAAATGATTCGGCATTTGGCTGTGGGGTATAAAGTCAAGGGGGGTATTTGGCATCCCATTCTGCATCAACAAACCACTCAATTTGTAGAGATGATTCTTCAATGAGTTTCTCTAATTAGTCAATTTCAGCCAAGAACTTCCATGGGTTTTGGTTGAATTGAATAGGGGAATAGGCGTACAGTTGAGATTTGGTTAATTCATTTAAGGAAGCATGGATCAAAGTGGGATAATCCAATGCTTGATTGGAGGAATCATTTGTGGCATTGGGGCGAGGCGGAGGCTGATTGGTGGCTGCAGGTACAGCTGCAGCTTCCAGTTTTGGGGGAGGGTGAGGTAGGATTGTGCCCCATACTGGAACTTGTACGGGGTGGGTGGCAGATTGGAGGTTGGTGGACGATTCATCCGATCCATTAGAAGTGGCTAAGGATGGGCACTTGTGTTTCATGTGGTCCAACTCATAACATGATGGACAGATCATCCGCCCGCCCTTGACGTGGGCCCAAAATGGATGGTTGGGTGCTGAAGGAATAACAGTGTGAGGGGGAATTGACGCAGCAATAATACTAAATTCAGGGCTAATTGTGGCATATGCCCGAGGCCCAGTGAATCATGTGGTCCCATTTGGGACCAGAAATTGTATGATGGGGTTGGAGCCATAGGCTGCCAAACTGTCCATCAGCTCCTGGTGGAGCACTTCGGGGGGAGGTGGGTGGGCAAACCAGCAAACTGGACCACCAAAGTGGTGTCTGCTGGGAGCTGGGCCCGAGTTGTGGGGAGAGGGGTGCCCTGGAATACCAGGGGCACAGTTGCTGCAGTGACAGCATCAGCTTCACAGGTGAAGCCAAGGTCGAAATACCCCTTATAGGGGTTGAAATCTATAAAACCGGTGGGTGTCATCACCGCATGTGCCATTTTGATAATGGCTTGGTTGTGGTATGGGAATAGTTTCCCATATTCAACCCTTAGGCCATAGAACATGTTGCTCTGGGGGAGCACCAGGGGGCAGCGAGGTAATGCTTGGGTATAAGTAAGGTGGGCATCAAGATCCTTGGGAGGAAAGAATCATCCCAAGGATTTGGAATGACTGGGTGAACCAGTCCAAGCGCGTTTTCCTGCTAGACAGAAAATGGAGGGGGAGTTTCGCCGCTGCCCCACACTGGAGCAGCTGGCGGAGAATCTGAGGACATCATAGTGAAACTACAATGGGTAATTAGGATTTGCTTTTATTAATTTGTGTAATTTTGCTTGGAAAGTTATGACAAGCGAAAAAAGATTCCAACAGCAGCATTCTAGGTGCTCAATTTTTGTTGTTATTAGTGACGAGGTCCTTAATTGTGTTGCTGTGCATTCAACGCCAGCCTGCAGTGAATGAGAGAGTTACAAACATACTCATGATAATTGATCTCCTTGGAGTTCCTCAGTCATTGCGATTTCAGTACTTTCTGCAGTGGCAGAACTCCATTAATCAGGTTACAGATTATTTGGATTTAGAGTTCATCCAAGATAGTGTGAATCCCCTCATTCTTAACAAAACCCCCCTCAAGGTCTTGCTGAGGAGTGACATAGTTTTGGAGAAATCTATCATTTACTTGATTTATAACAGAGCCTGATTTGATGAGGCGATTGAGTACTCTGGTCTACAAAGGTAAATCACTCAATATGGTCCTGAACATAGATTATTAAGTTTGTGAACTTGACCCCTGTTCAGTGGTAGTAGAAAAAGAACAAATCTTCTAGCAGACACTTAGGCAAAACTGATTTCTGGGATTTGCTTCTATCCACTTCTCATTTACTTATAGTCCCCATAAATTTGGCAGCTAAAGCTTTTAGTTGGAATATATTAATCCGCAAGCCTTTGCATTGCTAGCCCAGCTGTTTCCAGCATGGAGTTTTTCATTATGGGTTGAACTCTTAAGGGTAAAATTAGCTCTCAGCCATATAGAGCTCAAAAAGGGAACATCTGGAAGATCTGATGGTAGCTCACTTGCTATGCCAATAAAGCAACCAAAAGGTATTTGTTCCACTAGGGTGGGTCATATAGAGCCATCTTGTGGAGGATGTTGATTAAAGTTCCAATGGATTGTTCCACTGTTCCATTGGTAGTGGGATGATATAGGACAATTTAATAGGGACACGTGACCTTTAAAAAATTAAGGTCAACGATTATTTGAGATATGAAGTTGGTGCCATTATCAATTAACAGGAACTTTAGGCTACCTGGTGGGTAAAGACCTGTTAAAGTAAAAAAAGAGGTCGCTTAATAAGTGGGCGAGGCAACCAAGGTTGCTTCAACCCATTTTGAGAAGTGATCAACTGCTAGTATGATACATCAATGGCCATAAAACGCCATAGGTAGCAGACCAATAATTTTAATGCTGATGATAGCAAATGGGGCGATAGGACTCACAACCAGGTATTGATGTTGGATTGTGAGGCTTCTGGTTAACACAAATGAGACAAGAATCAATAATATCTTGGATCACCTCAATCATTTCTTTCCCAGTAACATCACTCTTCCAGCCACTGATTGGGTTTCCTTACAGCGCCATGGCCTACAGTTAAAGGGGCCTCCAGGGCAGCTTCTTTTCTAGCTGAGGGGCGGACATAAGGCATATAAGAGGCTCCAACCTGTTTTAAAATAATATGTATTCAATCTGAGTCCACTTGCCCATCTTCTGTAATCCTTGCTGAACCACAAGAGTCTCTCAGCTCCATTCCTCAGGTTTCAAAACTAGTACGTATTTCCAGTCTTACTTGGAGGCATATAATGTCATTATGAGTAGTTGAGACAATATGTCAGTGTTTTGATATATGATTTTGGTGAGATGGACAATGAAAAAGTTGTAACTATGGAGTTTGAGAGCCCATTGGGTTACCCGTCCATCAGGATTCTTCATCTTTATAGTTACCTTAAAGAGACATTGTCCGTAACTACTGTAAAATGATTTGATAAAATGAGAACAAAGATGCTTGAGGACAAGAAAGACAGATAGGCAACTATTTTAAGTAATGCTGCAATTTCTCTCTGCCCATGTTAGTGTTAGATGAAGTATGCTATGGATGATCAATTTGATTTGCATCAAATTGTGCTAGAATGGCCCTAACAGCCACATCACTACCATTAGTAAAAAGGATAAATGGTTTATCAAATTTGGGAGGTATCAATACAGGGACAATCATGAGAGCTTCTTTTAGAACGTCAAAAGCTTGTTATTGAGTTTTTCCAATGGAGAAAAACCTCCTTATGGAGCAGATATGTCAGAGGTTCAGCAAGCTCAGTGTAACAGATCAAGAGGCATCTGATCCGTACATTGACTCAGATTGGGTGGAATTCAATCCAAATGTGGCCCTGGTTCAACAGGCATTGAATTGGGTAAGTTTGGAGCTGGACAAATTGGCCATCCCAAATCTGAATCACCTCCACAGAATGATGACGGGCTTACACGGGGTGGGGATAGTGATCCAGTGGAATGATGATTCTTCACTAATGATGTGGTGGTCAGGGCTTGGAGGAGTTTAACTAAATGGAAAGCTTATTCAATATTTGCAGTGGATTATTTAAGGTAAGAGGCTGCAGCCCTGTAGGGCAGTTGTGTCTTCTATGAGGAATTCAAAAACTTTAAAGGATTTTGTTAAGCTCAAATTTTATTAATTTTTATAGTAATAAGTCATATCATATCAAAGTCATTAGCTCCACCAGTGAGCTTGGTGTGGCATTGGCGTCGTTCTCAGACCTTTCCTGGTCCCAGACCCTGCTACTGATGTGCAATGTCATGGGAACAGTGGTCTTAGAATATGTGGCAATGATGAGACATGGCGGTCAGGTTTGGGATGGGCCTCTGCCAGCCTGTACCTTTTATGTTTAGTAACTTTGCTCTTACTGCCCAATTCATTCGTTGTGCATTGGCGAGAACCCACCCACTACACTCAGAGAATTAGGGGATAAATTGTCAATAGTAGACCATCCTGAGGAAAACCTGAATTTTGATAAAGTTGGATGGGCAATTCATCTTCTCAATATCAACCACATTGTCTAGTAATGGCAAGATCCCTTCCCAGATAACTTTATGCCCAATGAGATCCATGTCATTTTGGAAAACTAGCAGTTAGTTGGTTTAGCTTCAGAGACACTGAGCGGTGCTGCTCATACACTTCCTTTAAATGAGCGAGAGTTGTTAAAAGTGCAAGAGAAAAAGTCACATCATCAAGGTAAATTAACATGTATGACATCTTCAAGTCCCCTAACAGGCCATTCATCGCCCTTTAGAACGTTGCCAGAGCATTAATAGTCCCTGGGGCATGCATGTAGGCTTGATTAACCCCTCACTTTCTATAAAAGGACATTTCACCTGATCCTTCAGCGCAAGCTCAATCTGCCAGTAGCAATGTCATGGTTGGATGACATTATAGTAGGAACTGATGCTAGAGATAAGGCTGGGAGACAGGAGGCCCAGAGGTGAAGCTTCATGCTCTTCCTGACCTGAAACACACCTTAGATCAACGCTGGGTGCAAGCCAAGCATGCCCAGGTTGATACTAAGGGGGTGCAAAACGCCCAGCCTCTTATCTAGGCCCAGGCACAGAAACAAACGATTTGCATTTTAAATGAAGATGGTTTGATTTGGTTAATCGGAGAGCAGGGGTTCAAAGTCCATTTGATTTATGAAATTTTAAGTTTGGGTAAAATATGGCTTTAATCGATTGCTCGAGTGAAGGCACTTTTGGTGTATTTTACAAAAATGGACGGAAGCGTTTGTTTATTGGAGCGTTAAGGCTTGGGCGCACCTCCGCAGAACCTGAATTTCCCCAGCTCACTTTAAATATGGTTTTTGTGACCGACATTCCTCGTTGGTCGACTTTATTTAATAAATTTACCCATTATTTACGTTTTTTACCAATGGTTCCTTGGGCAAACTTGGTGGTGAACCTCTTTAGGGAGGTCTCCAACTATGTGGGCCACTACCTTTTATCACAATTTACAAAAATCCCAGGTGCCCCCTTGGGTCGCCCAGGTCCCCTCCAGATCGAGGCACTCAAGGCCCCTGACACCAAGCTACACTTGATTATGGACTCCCCTTTGAGGTCCACTCAAGCGGTAATATTCCTAACTTACCTGGTACTCTATGTTGCGTTTTACACCCTTGCCTGGGGTGCCTTTTGCACAGGCACAGTTTGAAGTGCCTTCCTTCCCATTCTCCTAACTGCTAGTTCCTTAGCAATGTGGGTTTGCAACCCACATCACCTTGCTGGGAACGAGAGAGTTACAGACACTCTCTTGACAAGCTACTAGCAAGATCCATTGCAGAGAATAATTGGGAACCAGCCAAAAGTCATAGGAATTTGTCAATATATAGTAGCGGATAACTGTCCTTTTGAGTAAGGGCATTTAACTGGTGAAAATTCATTACCACCTAATGTCCATTATCCTTCTTTCATATAAGCAACAAAGTTGAGGCCCATGGACATTGTGAGGGTTTGAGTAATATGACGTCCAGGAGTTGCTTCAGTTCCTTTGTCACCTGGGCTTCTTTAACCTTAGATTTCTGTTAAGGTCAAGCACGGATTGGAGGGAGTCGCCCTTAAGAACTCTATGCTGTACACCTTTCATCATCCCAAAGTCATCTGAACTTTTGAAAATAAGTCAGCATAGTCTTAATCAAACAATCCTCTTGATGATGCTGCTCAGATGTAAGGATGTCATATCTTTACTTCTACGTGGCTTATGGTAGTGTCCTCATTGATCCTTAAATCATGTAGATTTCCACACCTGTGGATAAAATAACTTATTTGGCGGGTAGAGTCTAAACGTATGCAACAAAATTAGTTTCAAAAGATTTGTATAGGGAGATTGGTGAAATTAGCATTAACATAGTTAGGGGCCCCCAATAAGCAGAATCTAGCACCCTGGGCATGTAAGAGCCTCACAAATGGCTGAATTGGGTCTCCACAAATTTCCAACAAGTAGTCCAGCGGAATGGTAGCTTAGATCCCTGTGTCCACCAGTATTTGAGAACTTGGGGGTTTAACTAATCAGTTGTTGAATTATACAGGCATAACTTCTTGCGCCTCACTACTGGAAGGATGCAGTTTGGCTTTTGTCACAAATATTTAGTAAACTGCTCAATAAAGTTTGAATGTTAAAATAAACACTCTTTCAAGTTTTCTTCTTCATTTTTACTATAAGAGCATCTTTAAAGACTAGGGGAATGCAATATCCTAAGATAGAAAAATACAGGTCCATATGACTAATTTTTTATTGAATTCAATGAGGATTTTATGCCTATGAGAAAATCATGACCATCATTCTTGTAAGGATCACGGCTGCACCCATAAATAACTTCAGTTGATTCACGCCATTTGATTGAAGAAGGGGAACGTTCCTGGGCCCTTCTGGTTAAAATAGAGGATTTAGGACACACCCTTGATGAGCGTTGGCTTTCTGATGAGGCCTCTCATCTCAATTTTAAGTAAGTTGAAGAGCGGAAGAGGAAGAATTTGCCAAATATTTAATTTGGCCGAAGCCTATGGTACAAATTAGGCTCATCTTGATCTGAACATTGACCTATTGGATGTAATTCAGATTATGACATGAATCTGGAGGTCAAGTTAGGGTATTCCATGCCAGAGGAGGAACGAATCAAAACTGGAGTCATAGGTAAGGATTCAGGAATTTGGAAATGAGGGCTGATCTGGCTTAACACATGACTGGTGTCTTAAATCATCTGAATCATGATTCACTGGGATATGGAGCTTTTGTGCATGATGATCCAGTTGTTGCTCCAAAGCCTAGGGTAAAGGAGCCTCAGTAAGTAGGCTTTGCAATGCTAAAAAAGGGAAAATGATAACTGATAATTCAGTTTAGTTTTTAAGAAAATTATTACAAAAATCAATAAAATATTTGCTTGATTAAAATCATTAAAAAGTTCCCCACTCCATGATGAAATACCTCACATCACACACATCGGCCACAGGTCCTCATGGGACTAAAACCCACTACAAAGGAATCCTACTCTCCATGCGGAGCGCTGAGTGGAGAATTCGTATTAGTGGACATACAATCCAAAAAGGCCGCCCCTCTCCTCAGTTCACACAAGAGGTACAGGGGCTACCCATTCAGGATGGCGTGATCCCCATTTGGCCCCATGTCCTATCCAGGGTGGACTACCTGGACATGATGGACATCCCTTATTCCATTGATACCCAAAAAACTATCTGGAAATCTGTACACCATCCTCTGGTGCAGCCTCAAGTCCGCTCCCATGTGTGGCGCTGCCTGAGGCTGGTGTATCGTACAGCTGAACGCTCTAATGCTTTACACTCATCCTGTGTCGTGTGTGGCCAGTATGGAACGCTGTTCCACCGCCTGAAAAAGTGCCCTACCTCTAAAGTGATATGGCGCGAAGTTCAACGTTTACTGAGCCAGAATCAAACACATCCCTTCAGTCTGTCAAGAGATATGTTTGCTCTATCAATGGCCTCCTCCCTTCCACCCTCCCTCCGTGCTTTGGTGGTTGCAATCGCCATGTGGACCATCCACATGATTGTCTTAGAGCCATCGCAGGCTCCACCCCCACCCTCCCAGAAGCTGTCCACAGATTTCGGTCTCATTTGGTGGACCACTTTCAAGCATGGATTTTTGGATACCTCCCACCGCGTTGCCGACAGCTGGTCTCCTCCTGGTTCCCAGTCTGGTTCATCAAATCAGACCCCTTCCTCCACACGTGCTCAATAGTGTCTACGTCCCCTACACACGTTCCCTCCCCCTCCCCATAAGTGGCGTTCCCGCTGGCAACAAGAGATAGCATCGCTTCTCTGGGGTGCCTCCCCTGGTACTAAGTTTTGTCTCTTCTGAGTCATATTCAGAAGTGTCCGTCTCATGGTCAGCCTTCCCCGCAATAAATTTAAAATTTAAAAACATTAGAAAAGTTTGTTTTAATTATTATTCAAGATACAACTGGAAATATGAACTCAATAAGTGAGCTGAACCATGCGTTGGCCTCATTCCCAGCTCTATCATGGAGTCAGACACTGCTGCTCACGTGAAGAATCGCTGGAACTGTAGTCCAAGAACACATTGTGACTTCCAGTAATGGCGTGCGGTTTTGGGGGTGGATTCCCACCAGGTTGTCAGTAATGTGGTCATTGATATGGCTCACACTTCCCAACTCACTTCTCATGTATTGACATGAACCCGCCTGTTACATCAAATGAAACTAAAATCCCTTTATCTACATTTTTTGGGAGCCTTGAGAGGTGGTGGTCACTGGTGGAGAAGAATGTATCGACATTTGCAGACTGTAGCTATAATGGGGTTCTTTCTGGCATTCTTGTTGCGTGAGGTGGGGCAATTATGGGGAGTGGTAATCCTGCAACTGCGGAAGTCCAGGTAAAGGACAAATCACCTAATGGTCATATGGCGTTGTTCATGGAGGCGCTGGACAAAATTCATCAGGTCATCACATGAGTCCACTTCCAAGCCGGTTGAAGCAGGCAACAGGAGGGAATCTTCCTTTTTACTCCAACTGGCCCAGGTAATGGACGCGTTACCTTCATAATTGCCATGATGGTTTCAGGACATGATCAAGGAATAAGGTTGCTTACCAAATTCAATGGAGGAGTGCATGTAATTGAATGACCAGGAGGCATATCCAGATGAAGCAAAAGATGAGGCGTGGTTAGCGATCCTAATGGTTAGCCATGGGCATAGTTCAATGGAAAAATATGCGCGGATTTTCCACCCATTGGCGAAGGCAGCCCAGAAAGCAGAAACCCAACCTTCACATATTTTCCATCAGTGCTTGCAGCAGATTTGCCGGTAAGTTTGGCAGATGCAAAGGTACAGGGCATGCTTGCAGAAGAGATTTGTGTTATCATTATGAGTTGAGAAACAATTGATGCTGGCCCAGAATAGTGTGAGGGATCAATGTCACCAGGGAAAAGACAATACACAGCAAGTGGCTGTTCTAGTATAGGGGGCTGACATCCAGACCCAATAGATTTTGGAAACGTACAGGGGGAGTGCGCCAAAAAATGAGGAAGAGGTACAGAAAACAGTGAGCCATGGGCAGAGAAAAGGAATATTCCAAGGAATCATTATCTGAAAATTTTTAATTTAAGGATTCATTTAGACATAAGTCGCTTTCTTCACTTTGTCAGAATTTATTTTTCCTGTTGTAGTTGCATACAGATGGAGTAATGGAAGGGGCGATGGCCCTAGTAGAAACTGAGACATAAAAGAATTACGTTGAGCCTGAACTGGGTGAGCGCTTGAAGTTACAGAATCAGAAGGGACTGAAGGTGTTTGCCAATGCATTGTGGAGAATGACCTCATGGTGAGTGAGCCCTCAATAAAAGTATTTCAGACTTTCATTCAGGTTCTGGGAGAAGAAATGTGAAATTGAGAATTTGGATCACCTGGTTGTGCTGGGGATGTGGTGGTGGCATCAATTCTGGCCCCAAATTGATTTGCCTTCCAGTACTGTGAACTTAAATCTGAGAATAGGCCACTGATGAGGTGGAAAATGTTGGTGGGAGGCAATAAGTCAGATATATATAAAAACCTGGGGGCCATGCAGAAGTAGGTGTTGCTGGCAGCGTAATAATAGTTTGCAGGAATTTTTGGACCAAAAAGGATTCGCTATTATCTCCCATGGGCCCATTTACATTTTCATTTCGATTCAAAGAGGGGTCCAAACTCCCCTGTGGATGCCAGATCTATCCGCTAAACAATTGGGCAAGGCTGCATTGGAGGAGCATGTGAATTTGATGTTGAGTGAGGGTTAATCAAACCATCAAAGTATGTAGTGTTTCCCCAATGTTACTGAAGCACAAGGCAAGCAGAGAATTATGGCTGTGCTTGGACTTCCAGCGGGTTGACGCGGTTATGGAGCTGGACCCTTACCCCATGCCGTTAGTGGAGTTCATCATCCCATTGTTCACAGTGTGTAACAACTTCACCAAGCTTGATCTAGAAGATGATATTAAAAATGTACCCATGAGACCAGAGCAACAGAAGTACACAGCGTATAAATGCCACCTCAGCATGTTCCAGTAAAAATTAATATCATTTGGTCTGAGGAGTGCCCCAGTGGTGTTTCAATGCATGATTGAGTGGGTGCTGAGTAGTATGATTGGCTGGCGTTACATCACATATATGGATGTCATCCTTGTATTTCCAATTCCTGAAATGCACATGTACGTGATGTGCTAGAAGTTCTGGAAGTGCTGGCTGAGACGGTATTGCGGTTGAAGCCTTCAAAATGTGAGTTCAACAAACAATTGGTAATGTTACTGGGAAATGTCATGTTAAGAAAGGGGCTTGGGGTATGCCTGTACAAGTTACAGTCGGTGCACATGTGGAAAGCCCTGACAGATGGAACAGGCATAAGGAGTTTTTTGGTGATGATGAATTTCTTCAGGCGGTTCATGAACTGATTTATCGCAGTTGGCCCTGTCACTTACACGGTTGACATAAGATGTGCCATTTGTGTGGATGGAGGAGGAAAAACGGACATTCAATCAGCTGAAGGAGAAGCTCATTTCAGCGCCTGTCCTGGCTCATCTGGACCCCAATAAACTATTCATGGTTGAGACAGACGCCACAAATTTCGCCATGGGGGCTTTATTGTTACAGAAGGGGGTGACGGGCTGGAGCACCTGGTGTGCTATTTTAGCCAGAAGGTGATCCTGAAGGAAACAAATTATTGGATATATTATAAGGAACTAAAGGCGGTGGTCTTGGCTTTTCAGGGGTGGCAGCACCATCTGCTGTATGCCTGGCACCCTTTTGTGGTCTGGACAGACCATTGAGTGCTATAGTATTACTGTGACCCAATGAAGATATATCAGCGCCAAGCCCGTTGGCATGTGGAGCTGGTTTAATATGATTTCCATGTAGTGTATTGACAAGGGGCGGTTAATACCTTGGTGGATTGGTTGAGTCATAATGCGGGGCTGGCATATTAGATTCTGAATATGGAGGGTATACAAAGCTACCATGTTCCATTCAGACCAATTTGCGATGATGATAAACTAGAGAGTGAATTGGGGAAGGAAATCCGTCAGAAGCGAAGAAGTCAGAATTTGGTCATCAGTTGTGTGCCAAAATAGCAGAAGGCCAGCAGCATGGTAACCATCGGACATACAGGAAGAGAAACGGAATTCTGTACCATGATTTGTAAGTGTGGGTTCTAAATCCAT
Source organism: Massospora cicadina (assembly GCA_022478985.1). Classification (NCBI taxonomy): domain Eukaryota; kingdom Fungi; phylum Entomophthoromycota; class Entomophthoromycetes; order Entomophthorales; family Entomophthoraceae; genus Massospora; species Massospora cicadina. The sequence continues at coordinate 111,169 of JAKSZP010000193.1, forward strand.
CGTTACAATGGGAGGTACTGTAAGCGTACTTGACCACCCATTGGCAGGCCATATGGGAGTCAAGAAAATGGTTGTTTTGGTGCAGCATAACTATTTGTGGACCAGACTTAGGAAGGATATTATGAAGTATGTGGCGGAATGCTTGGTTTGCACTCAGTTAAAACCTTTGAGGAAGCCACCCATAAGTAAGTTTCATTCCAAATGCCAATTCAGCTATGGGGATTGGTTAGTGTAGGCTTCATCACAGGGTAACCCAAGGTCCAAGGGAAGGATGTGATAATGGGTTTTTTTTGATCAGCTGACTAAAAATGACAAATTTTTTCCCATGTAACTTAATTTAGCAGCCAAGGATGCCATAAAATTTTTTATTGATTAGATATTCGCCCAACATGGCCTACCAGCTGAACAGTTTCAAATTGCAGACACCAATTCATATTAAAATTCTGGTCAAACTTTGTGGGGGAATTTAAAAATTGCCCATGTAGGGTTTGGCGTATTATCCCCAATCTGACAAACAGACATAGAGGGTAAACCAGATATTAAAACAGTACTTTTGGTGCTACTTTTTTAGACTGTCATGATGATTGGGTCTCTTGGGCCATATTAGCCCAGTTTGCTTATAACAACCATTGTCAATTGTTGATGGGTACGACCCAATTTTCGCAAAAAATGGGTTAAAATTTTGCGTTAGATAGGGGGTCAAGTGGTGGAGTGTGCCAGAGGGCGGACTAGTTGTCCTGCAGGATGATGGACATAAAAAAGAAGTTATAAGGGAATCTGAAGTGTGCCATGGCGTGGCAGAAGCAATACATGGACCTTTAAAGAGCGCTGGACCCGCTGTTCACTTCAGGGTATTGGGTGTTGATTGCGGCGAAAATTCACGCCATACCAGTGAAAAAGCTGTATGCTTTGCCAAAGTTTTTGGGTCCTTATAAAGTGATTTGGGTTAACAATAAGTTCGCATCTGAACTAGACCTTCCAGAAGGGTTAAGCACATTTGGTCATCCATGCCTCTCAGCTTTGAGAGGTCTTAGGTTGAGGAAGAAAGTGGTCTGGACCATGGAGCCCGCAGGAGGAAATAACCAGGATATGAAGTTGAGAGGATACTGAATGAGCGATGGGTGAGAGGCCAGTGGCAAATTTAGTGAGATTTAGGGGTATCCAGTGGAGGAGGCGACCTGGAAGATGCTGAAGGAATGTGTGTGCTGCCTGGAGAAAATCTGGGAATTCTTGGTATCACAGGGGGTGATGTGATGGACCAGGCTTGGCCTGGTCTTCATATTGACCTAGTGGATGAGATCATGGTTTCTGCTGTGAATACAAAGGTTAAGTTTGAGAAATTTGTGCCAGGGTAGGAAAGAATAGAGAATGAAGTCATAGGTAAGGATTCAAAAATTTTGGAATGAGGGCAGATATTGCATAATGCATGACTAGCGTCCGTAATTCTCCAAATTACAGCTCACTGTGACATGGAGATTTCACATATGATGATCCTTAAATTTTAAATTTACGGTGGGGAAGGCCGACCATGGGACGGACACTTCCGAATATGACTCAGACGAGACAAAACTCAGTACCAGGTGAGGCACCCCAGAGAAGCGATGCTATCTCTTGTTGCCAGCGGGAACGCCACTTATGGGAAGGGGGAGGGAACGTGTGTAGGGGGCGTAGCCACTATTGAGCACGTGTGGAGGAAGGGGTCTGATTTGATGAACCAGACTGGGAACCAGGAGGAGACCAGCTGCCGGTGACATGGTGGGAGATATCCAAACATCCACGCTTGAAAGTGATCCACCAAATGAGACCGGAATCTGTGGACAGCTTCAGGGAGGGTGGGGATGGATCCGGCGATGGCATCCAAGACAATCGTGTGGATAGTCCACATGGCGATTGCAACCACCAGAGCACGAAGGGAGGGTGGGAGGGGGAGGCCATTGATGAAGCAAACATATCTCTTGACAGACTGAAGGGATGTGTTTGATCCTGGCCTAGCAGACGTTGGACTTCGCGCCATATTACTTTAGAGGTGGGGCACTTCTCCAGGCGGTGAAACAGCGTTCCATACTGGCCACACACGACACAGGATGAGTGTAAAGCATTAGAGCGCTCAGCTGTACGATACACCCGCCTCAGGCAGCGCCATACATGGGAACGGACTTGAGGCTGCAACAGAGGATGGTGTGCGTATTTCCAGATAGTCTTTTGGGTCTCAGTGGAATAAGGGATGTCCATCATGTCCAGGTAGTCCACCCTGGATAGGACATGGGGTCGAATGGGATCACGCCATCTTGGATGGGTAGCCCCTGTACCTCTTGTGTGAACTGAGGAGAGGGGCGGCCTCTTCGGGTTGTATGTCCACTAATACGAATTCTCCACTCTGCGCTTTGCATGGAGAGTAGGATTCGTTTGTAGTTGGTTTTTGTCCCGTGAGGACCTGTGGCTGATGTGTGTGATGCAAGGTATTTCATCAGGGAGTGGGGGTTTGATGGGTTGTTGAGGCCCAAGGCTCAGGAGAAGTTGGAGCGGGCCGCGCGGGACCAGTGTTGGGATGGGAGTGTAGGAGCAGTGACAGCCGCAATCCAGGTGCCTAGGATCTTGGCGGCATGGGCTTTGAAGTCAAGTAGGCCCATGCCACCATGATGATGAGGGCCAAAAATGACCTCTAGCCGTACTGGTGGAGGATGGCCTGACCAAAGCCAACCTTGTAGCAAAGCATACAGGGATTTGAAGAAGCTTGGGGAGAAGGGGATGGCGTGGGCTCCAAACCAGACTTTGGATAAGAGCATAGAGTTGGCAAGAACAACCCTGCCAGTGAGGGTAGTAGGGTGGGGTCTGAGAGAGGCGATTCGCTTCGTCACGTTGTCCAGTATATGGCCCTCCATTACTGCTGACGCGTATCCTCCTGCCTCCAACCATACGCCCAGATGGCGTACCGGTCCTATGGTAGGTCGCGGCACAAAGGGGAGCACCAGTGGAGCGGTGTGTTTTGAGTTAGTAAAGCGTGGACTTGGGCGAGCAGCTGGGCTGGGTTGGGAACTACTTGCTGGGGCCCAGCAGTTCTGAAACCGACCAAGGAGGATGATTTCAGTTTTGGAGGTGTTCAGTGCCGCGTTGCTTACCGGGATTATTCCTGGATGAGGGCTTCAAGCGCGCGTGCATCTTTATTATTAGACACCCCCACCACGCAATCATCTGCAAATGCCATCATCTTGACTGGGGTTTGGCCTGGCACATGGACCCCAGTGAGTTGGGCATTCACATTTCGCAGTAGTGGGTCAAGGCTGAAGTTGTATAAGAGTGGGCTCAGGGGGTCCCCTTGTCGCAGGCCCCTTTGAGGATGGACTACATCCGTTAGGAAACCTGGGCCACGCACAGCCATTGTTGCAGATTCCGTGAGCAGCATCACTCAGTTAATGAAGCGGGGAGGTAGGCGGAATTGTTGGAGGCAGGCCCTAAGGTATTCCCAGTTTACTCTATCATAGGCCTTTTGTTGGTCCAAGAATACAAGTGCCCCAGAGGCTGTGGACTGACACACATTAGCCACAGAGTGCACGTTATCCCAAATCGACCTTCTGGGGATGAAACCGAATTGTTCTGGAGAGATGGTGGCAGATGCTACAGTCCCTAAACGGTTAGCCATGATTTTTGTTAAAATTTTGGTGTCTGTGTTTGTTAGAGAAATGGGGCGCCAGTTGGCTAAGTCTAGCCTATCCCCTTTCTTGAAGAGTGTGACTGTAAAAGCCTCATGTCCTCCTGGTAGGAGGCGCGTTTCCAACAGGCTTTGGTTGAGTGAGGCTAGCAGCAATGGGGATATGTATTTAAAATATTTTTTGTAGAACTCATATGGAATGCCATCTGGGCCTGGGCATTTTCAGTTTGGCGCACCGTGAATGGTAGTCCATAATTCATTCAGAGTAATTAAATTCATTATTTCCGGGTATTGGAAAATGGTGCGTATATGAGCTCTGTTGAGAAATTCCGCCATTTCAGCTGGCTGAATTGGTTCAGCTCGGTATAACTCGGAGTAATATCTTTGCATTTCAATTGCCACTTCGGCCAGTGTGTCCACGATAGAATTATCCGATCTTCACACCTGTGTGCAGGCCACGCTCTGGCGTAGTACAAAATTTTTTTTGAAGAAGTATGCGGTGCACTTGTCGCCTTTAGTGATGCGTGTGGCCCTGTATTGGACACAAACCCAATGTTTGTGTTGCCTTTCAAGTGCGTTGAGGTGTGCTGCTGCCTCCGCCCACTTCTGGCCCCATGCAGGGCTATATCCTGAGGCTGGAATGTTGGACTCCAAGTGGGCCAATTCTACCAGCGCGCATGATATAACCGCCAATGTGGCTCGTGAGCGTCTGGATGAAAGATGGTGATAGTGGCGGATGGTGTCTTTTTTGAAAGTTTCCCATGTGGAAATGGGGTCCGCACAAAATGGTGCAACAAACGATTTTGCCAAAGTTGCCTCTTCCACCCACGTGGAAAATCCTGGCGACGCAAGCTCTGGGGGGCGGATTTTGCACCAATGTGGGGCCTTTGCAACTGTGACGGGTAAGTGGTATATTATCGAGACCAGTCGGTGGTTGGAGAATTCCATTTTCGTTGTTTTGAAGTGGGAGATGTGGGGTTGGAATTTCGCCGGCACTAGAATAAGGTCAATGTGGGTCATGGACCTTAATTGGCCGTTGTGGATGTGGGGACGCGTCATATTTTTGAGCAGTGGCGCAGTCGCGGCAGCGCATCCATTAACCCAAGGGTGGCTTTTAGAACGCGTAGTTCTATATGACCCTGTGGGGCGTGGGGTGAGGGCGGCCACCGGTCCGTTGGTGAGGTTAGTCAACAGTTCATGTTGCCGATTAGGAAAGAATTGGGGGGTAGCGGGAGGGATTTGACCGACGAGAAAAATTCCTGACGCTCTTGTGCACCGTTTGGGGCATAAATGTTGACAATTGTGTGTGCAACATCAGCCCAAGAGAAGGTGACAACAAGCACTCGGTCATTTAGGAATGTTTCTGAAGATGTAAATTTGAAAAAATTGTTTTTCCAAATTAGCACCCCACAGTGCTTCGACCAAAAGGATAGGGATGTTAGGAGCATTGTTTTCCAAGCATCCTCGGAACCTCGTGGACAGTGGGTTTCCTAAATGGCCAGGATATCCACGAGTAAATTATTTTGTAAAAAACTCAGTTTCCTAGCCCAGGACGGGGAGGCCTTGAGTCCGGCGATATTCAGCGTCCCTAGAGTGAAGGTTTCCCCCATTGCACCTTAGGTGCGAGGGGGTGGGCCCCCTGGCCCACCAGCCTCTTACAGGTCCCCACAGGCTTTCACAGCAGTGCAGGTATTAGCAGCAATGCTATCAGGGTTTTTGTTAATTTTTGTGGAAAGAGTTGCGTTGGCTTTGGCCTTCACTTTTTGTTTTCCCTGACGTCGGATGAATTTTTTGCGGTGCGGATAAGTTCGGTGCACCGTCAAGTGGGGCAAAAAAAATTTTTTTCAGTTGGGATAGGTCTCAAGTCAGTTTTAACCGGGGCTTGGGTGCAGCGATTGGGTGAGATCGAATCTCCCATCAGATCCTCAGATTGAGTGGCCATTCAGCTTGGGCCTCCCAATCTGATTGGGTGATGGATTCCCGAGTTGCTTCTGCCGCAAAGGTCTCCATGTCCTCCTGGCGTTGTGAGTGTGGGATGGTGGTGGTGACCTTGGCCGCTTCCTTGGCTGCAGTCCTATGGGCCTGCTTAGCCTTCTTCTGCTCCTGCGGGGAGATGGGCTTTACCAATAGGTAGCAGCCTTGTGCTCCCCACGGGAAGGCCTCTTTGGTGCTTGCGGTTGGTTCATAGTGCGCCTCTCCGCTGGCCATGGCTGCCAAGGGGTGCTCTTGGAATGTAATGCCCTCTTTAATGGGGCACGCATATGCCTCATGGCTGAACGCGTCACAGTGGGTGCAAATGGGGGGCACGCTGTCTACAGTTACCCAGAATGGGTGGGTGGTGTGCCCTGCAATGTCAATAAAGGTGGAGTGCGGGATCTGGGTTAGGTCCTTCACGATCTCCTCAGATGGGGTCAGAACTGCGATGGCTTTGCTGGTGCACAGGTGTGGCATCAGCGTGAAACGTTGCATTTTGAAAGATTGTATTTCGCCATATATGGTGAGACCATCTTTCAGGTGTTGCTCCAAAATATCACATTTTACTGTAGTAGGCAAAAAGTCAAACGTGAGGAAAATTTGTTTCGATTTTGTCCATCTGGTGCATTTAGTTTTGACGACCCATTGCCCTTTGGGGAGGTCGACCACTACGCGCACCACTGCAGCCTTGTCTGCTGCTATTTTGCTTTCAAAACCTAGGTCCAGCCAACCATGCGACATGGAGTGAGGTGCAACGTACACCGCAGTCGGGAAAATTTTGTGTACATCTTCACAAAATTTTTCCCATAGGGCCGTTTTTTGGATGTCCAGATACACATGGACTCTAAATTCCACCAACGAAAGTGGCTGGGAATGTGGCGTATTGATGTGCTGGTTGCATCGTGCTTGCCACGCGAGTATCTCCGGGGAAATTGTGACTGCCAGTTTTTTTAAATTTTTTTCTATTCCGCTGGATTCTCCGGGGCGTTTTTGAACGTTAGAGGCCGCGGGCCTTCCGCCTGCTCCTCTTGCTTTGCTTGCCCAACTGCTCCCAGACATGGGCGCAGACTAATCCCCTCTATGAGATTATCAAACTGGATTTAGTCTTGAATTGAATGGGTTGCAAAAGTGTTTGCAACAAGAAAGAAAAGTTTACATATGATGATCTTGTTGTCACTCAAAATCCTGGGGTAAAGGAGCCTAGCAAGTAGGCTTTTCAATGCTATAAAAAGGGAAGATGATAACTTATAAATTAGTTTTGTTTTTAAGAGAATTATTATTAAGATTAATAAATATTTGCTTGTTTCAAAATCATTTTAGAAAAAGTTTATTTAAAATCATTGAAAATCAAACTGGAAAAGATTAGTGTCAAGATTCTGATATGATTGAATGATAAGTCTGAAATAACTATGGCGGATTGACCTTTAATCCACCGACCATGATTCATAGTTACAATTATTCAAGCGCCTTAAGATGAGGCAATAATTAACCAGAAAGGGTAGTTATTGGATCGCCTCCAAATCAGGCAATAATGTGATGTCGACATACAATGAATAATAAAGTGGATTGCCTCAAACTAAATCAATAGTGAATTTAATAAATGGTAAACTCAGCGGAACCAATGAGAATATGCAGAACGAATATGTTAAGCAAAAGGGTCAGTATAGACTGAAGTCACTGATATATAAGCGATACAAGAAGATTGGAGGAGAAGAATTGTTAATAGGAAGAAAGTGAGCAGAGCAAGAGGAATCTGATGTTTTATATTAAATGATTATAGTAATGTGGATGAAGTGATTGATTCATACTTTATTATAATCTTTACATTTGTCTCGTGAGCTGACAATCTTTGTATTGTCCATCTATTGCTCAGTGGGCTTGACCCTGTGCTAAGACCTTACAGCGTAGCTCAACCATTCCGCTAAATTTATAAAAGTGGTGATCAATACAGGGGGACCATTGATCAATCACAAAAAGTTAAAATTCTTCAGTCTTTGACCATGTTGCATCAGGTTTGTATTGATAAGCTGCCTCCATCTGATCACGATGGGAATATTCATGGGTTATTTAAGCAATATGAGTTTGCAATAGAAGGAGCCTTGGATTGGCATAAAACAAAACTGTTAATATCTACCTTGGATGTTGGACTTGCCAATCAAGTCACTTGGTATCTTCCAAACAGTTCATTTACATATCAAGAGATAAAGCATACTGTGTTGTGATTGTTCAGAGGAACTTCAAAGATGTCACAGTGGAAGGCTGAGTTTTTGACCATTGGGTTTAAGCATAATGAGACCCTCACCGCGTTTGTTGATAAATTTATGGCAGAAGCTCACATGTTAATTGGGGCAAGGTCTTTTATATGAATCTGAAATGTGAATTGCAATACCTCCGTGGTGAAGCCATACCATGAGCTTTACAATGTCATGACCCCAATGTTGGACTATGATGTACCCTTGCTTAAAATTGTTCAGTTTTTGTGCTGTCTATCTGTAACCTTCCCTCCACCCAATACAGAGCGGAAACATACTGCCACCATCTTCAAACCTTCTTATTCAGAGAAATTCAGCCGTTTGGTTCAGGTTCCACCAAGTTACCCCCAGCAGTTCAACTTCCGCACCAGACCTTCTTATTGTCAACAGCCCAACTACTGACCTGTGCGTAAAAATGCCAATCACCCATGACCAAATTATTGGTAAGGCCCATATTACAATAATCAAGGATGCAGGCCTTATAAGGTTAATCGTTTTGAATGCAGACGCCCTGGGCACCTGGAAAGAGGTTCTTTAATTGACAGGTCCATCATTTACAGCAGGAACAGTACTTTCAGGGAAAAGTCATAGTGGAGAAGAGATGGGACCCTCTACATCTGCTATCCCAACCTCAAACGTCTTACCTGAACCTATCAGTGTATATTTAGTAGAAGTCCCTCAGTATGATGCCGCATTTCTATATCAGCAGCTGGTTGGAGTAGTGAATATATTGACATGAGTATAAGCCAAAGCTAAAGAGGAAGGATGAATTCCAATGCAGCTCAAGCATACGCTTGTCAAATGTTTGTCCAAGTTTCCCCAGATAAGTTGGACCCATCCGCAGATGCACCTTCCTTGCAAGGAGTAAATGTCGCCCTTCAGGTTAACACTATCCTCAAAGAGTACCCTAAAGTTGGTAAAGGGATTGTGAGTTTCCTTGGGAACGGAGATTCCTTAAATCTCATGTGCTAAACAGTCAAAGTGCATCATACTCATAATGTACGTACTGTGACTTTGTTGTAGTCAAAACTCAAGTCTGCACTATAATAGATATGGGCTCTCCAGTTAACATAGTTTCCACGAAGTTGGTGTCCAAGTTGAAATTAAAACCTGATGTGGAACACTGGATGGTATATGTAACTTCTGGAGCAGATCGCACAGTCTCAGAGGGAGTGTACAGCATGTTACTCTTACAGTTTGGGTCGATTGTTGTTGTAGCTCCAGCGATGGTGTTACCAAAAAGTCATTACAATTTGTTAATTGGTACCGCTTTCATGTGGCACTTTAGGGTTATTATTGATATGACGGTGGAGACTTTTGAGATTTTGGGGCAGTGGATCCCAATATACTTTACCTCTAGCGGAGTGCCAAAGGATCTGGTGCATATGGGACATATCAACCTGGCATACAGTGATGGGGTGATTCCAGTTTAAACCATTGATTAAAGAGCAAGACCTGGGCCCTCCCTCAACAAATATATAAATATCAAGGGCTGCCGCTCAGAGCTTCTGGGCCTATGTCCATACCCTTGGTCACCAAGTAATAGTGAACACTGAATTGGTGGTAGAAGTGCCAGACGCACTCTATGGGGAAGTTATTGACCCATATCAGCAGTCACGGCTTGAGCCCCACGTGGCTCCAGGCTTTATACTACCAGGACATATGGAGGTCAAGGTTCTACTAGTGAATCTACAAAAAAAAACCATTGCAAATTCGCCCACACCAAATAGTGGCATATTTACACCTGACCCCTGTTTTGGAGGTTCTTCAGGTTCACAAGTTTAGGTCGCTGGATGAATTTAGTTTACCCATCAAACCACAGCTCAGCATAATGGCTGTGGTACCGCGCAAAGTTTAATGGGATTATTAGAAGACCAGCAATTCAGGTGGAAACTTTATTTTAAAATAAAAGGAGATCTTTGCTGTTGACGACCATGATTTAGGGTGCATGTGGGTTGGTCCATTGAGTGGACACTGGGGATCATCCCCCATCAGGTCCCAGCCAATCCACCAATCTAGGGCAGCTGAAGAAGTAGTTACAAAGAATATCAGAAAGCTTCTGGAGCAAGGGATGCTTGAACTGTCAAAGTGTCTGTGGGATTCAACTTCTATGATTGTAAAAAGAAGGATGGTACCAACCAGGTAGTAAAGACTTTCAGAAGCTCAACAACATTACCAAAAAGGACTCATACCCCTTGTCATAAATTGATGATGCCTTGGATTGGTTGGGAGGAGCTCAATACTTTTTGGCGATGGACTTGATATCCAGCTACTGGCAGATTGAGTTGCCTGCGGCAGAATAAGAGAAGTGCGCTATTATCACGTCCAAAGGGCTTTTCCAACCTACCTATATGCCTCAGGGATTTTTTAACACCCCAGCTACATTTCAGCGGGCCATGGACACCATTCTTGGCGATCTGTTGCTGTCATGCATCCTTGTGTACCTCAATGATATTAACATCTTTTTGCATACATTCTCTGAGCATCTTACCCACTTTGAGGAGGTCTTTCACCGGCTTGCTGATGCCAACATCAAAATCAAGCCTCAAAAATGTCACTTCTTTAAAGATTAGTTGGATTAACTTGAGTTTGTAGTAGATGCAACAGGGCTTAAACATCAGCGGCTTGAGGTGGAAGCTACTTGGAAAATGACTGCACCAACCAGTAAGCAGGACATACAATTATTCTTGGGGATGGTGGGTTACCACCGCCGTTTCATCCCTAACTTCAGTTGTATTGGGGGGCCGTTATTTGAGCTATTAAAGAAGGATGATTTGTTTAAATGGACTGAACGCCAACAGTGTTACTTTGATACCCTTTGGATGGCGTTGGTAAGTGCGCTGGTGCTGCGCTATCCAAATTTTTATAAGGAATCATTGTTTAGTAAGATGCATCCCTTTCCGCCGTTGGGGCGGTCCTATCCCAAAAAGATGAGGATGGGGAGGAGAACCCAATGGCGTACTAAAGAAGGAGCCTGAATAGCCCTGAACGCAATTTATACTGTGACCAAGCAGGAGTTCTTAGCGAGGATCTACGCATATAAGCAATTTAGGCTATATTTGGATGGGGTGAAATTTAAAGTTGTGATGGATCATGCTTTGTTACGCTGGTTGCTTAACCTTAAGGAGCCTGAAGGGCGCCTAGCCCGATGGGCCCTCAAACTGCAGGCGTATGACTTTGAGATCCTCCACCAACCTGGAGCAAAACATCAGAATGATGATTGCTTGTTAAGACTGCCAATGGTGGCCTTCACAGCAATCTCAGAACTGTGATTTATGATAAGGTGCTCAGTGGGAAATACAATGATGAACCTCTATAAATTATAAAGGCATTAAATGAAATGCGAGACAATACCTTCCAGTGTAATGGGGGAGCCATACAAACAGATTGGAGACTCGACGGTGAACTTTTTATGACCCTCAGCATGGCCTAGCATTAACATGAGCGCGCATAAGGCATTCAGACATGGGTCATGTGCCTGGCAATGGAATTGTTGTGCCCTCGGTATTATTGGGAAAGTATGAAATTTGTTGTGCTTGAAACCATTTCCTGCTGCCATCAGTGCCAAGTGGAAAAGCTGTTCCACCAGAAGACTTCCTACCAGTTAGTGAAACTGCACTTTGCTTGGTTATGGTTTCCCTTGATGTTGTTGGCCCTCTGCCAACGGGAGCTAACTGGTCCAAGTAAATTCTGGTGGCAATTGACTACTTGATCAGGTGGGTTGAAGCCAGTGCAATACAGGATTTGGAGGCGGTCACAGTGGACAAGTTTGTGAAGGAATCTATAATTCAGTGACACCGCTGTCCTCAGTTCATTTTACTAACAACAGGACCAACTTCACCTCTCACATCTTACCCAATATCAACGAATTGATGGCCATCCGCAGAGTTCTAATTACTCCATATCACCCCTAGTCTAATGGTAAGTTTGAGCAAGTTAATGGAACTTTGGTGAACATACTCCTGAAGTTGGTAACGTATCAACCTTCTGATTGGAGCTCTCTCCTTTCCATCGCTGTCTTCACTTATAACATTAGCTATCACTCCACTACAAGGAAGAGCCCCTTTCAATTACTGTACGGATGGCACCCTGCTCTTCTGGCGCTGCTCTATGCTTGTGTAGAAGATACCAGTGGAATGGATCCCCACCATTATTTGATTAACTTAGCAGACACGCTGATCATGTTAAAAACCAAAGTGTATTCCTTCATTTTGGCCAAGAAGATAAAGAATCAAGTGACTGATCAATACAGCGTTGCAGCCTAGCCCAGTTCAAAAATGTGGATATGGCTCTATTCCATGACCATCATGGGTTTGGGCGGAAGCACAAATTAGCAAAATCTTTATTGGTACATTTGAGATTATTGAGAAGACAGGCATCAACGTCTACACTATAAAGGACCCCATAAGTGGTTGGATCATAAACCAAGTGCATGCAAAGTTCCTTTGGGCGTATACACAATATGAACCTTATTGTCCAGTCAAGGGGGTAATGTTTGGATTCTGAAGTGACTGGACAATAAGCCCAAAATGGCCATGGCGGATTGTACATAATCTGCTGACCACGATTCATATTTATGAATATTTGAGCGCCTTGAGATGAGGAAATATTGGGTCAGAAAGGGTAGTTATTGGATTGCCTCCAAATAAGGTGATAAGTGATGTTGAAATATGACAAACAATGAGAATTTAACATGTGACAAATAATGAGTGGATCGCCTTGCTCCAAAGCAATCATGAATTTAATAAATGGTAAACTCATCCAGAACCAATGAGAAAATGGTGGAACAAATAATCTAAAAAAGGGTCAGTATCAACTGAAGTCACTGATATGTAAGCAATAGAAGAAGATTGGAGGCTCCGCCATGGTCCACCAGCTAAAGCGGGCACCAGACAAAAGCTTCCCCAAATCTTCTCACCTTCTCATAGGGCTTCCTAGGCTTTTAGCTGAAGTTCCATATTAGAAATTTTTTCTTTCAAATAATCTCTTTGTTTGGCCCATTTGCAAATAAAGATGCATGGCGGCCATCCTTCTTGTTCTCTTTCTGCTAAGCATCACTTTTCGAAAATCAATTCAGCCTGAAATTTAGCTCCACTAAAGAGATTTACTAAAACTATTAGCAAATATGGCGGGAAACCCCGCAAAAGAACCCGCAGGCTATGCCAAACGAGCCAGCACCACCCCCAAACGAAGTAACCCTGGGACACCCACCTCAGGGTCAACCAGAATCACCCGCTCTCAAGCAGCAGCCATGAAAGCAGGCACCACCCCCCAACCTGGAGCTACTCCAACTAGCGCCAGTTCACCTGATCGCACTTCTGCAACCTGCACGCCTAACAGCTCTGTGTGTGCTGCCTCCCACCAACCCGCTGGGCCCCCTCCAACCAAGGAGGCCATCACCCACGCTGTTTTAATGGCGTCTGCTCAGTTGAATGCAACTCAGCCCATCCAGACATTCACCTCCCCCATTGTGTCAGCTAATTCAGCCCCATCTATTATTGCTGACGCCGTGTTTCTGGCTCCCTCCATGAGGGGCGATACCCAGCTACCTGGCCCCCAAATCCTCAGATGTAAGGTTGGATTAGCCGCACATTCTGGTTCACTAAGCACCAAATTGGGACAATCTACTCTTCCCAATGAGGATTCAAATGGTTCGGATTTTGGAACTTCACACCAGTTCCAATCTCACCCGTCCCATTTAAACCCCGTAATTGGCACTTCTCAAGTCGGCACTTTATCGCAATATGCTGAAAACGACCAATTCACTAATCAGCCAATGAGTTTTGCCCACGAATTTACAGCAAATACTCGGGCTGAATTTACCCAAATAGATTGGGATGGTGATGAAACATCTCCCTCCTCCCAATTGGCTGGAGTTAATTCCAATCTGGATGGGACTCCCCAATTTAGCGAGGCCCAACAATCACCTGGCCCCAAACCCTCGGATGTAAGGTTGGATTAGCCGCACATTCTGGTTCACTAAGCACCAAATTGGGACAATCTACTCTTCCCAATGGGGATTTAAATGGTTCAGATTTTGGAACTTCACACCAGTTCCAATCTCACCCGTCCCATATAAACCCCATAATCGGCACTTCTCAAGTAGGCACTTTATCTCAATATGCTGAAAACGACCAATTCACCAATCAGCCAGTGAGTTTTGCCCACAAAATCACAGCAAATACTCGGGCTGAATTTACCCAAATAGATTGGGATGGTGATGAAACATCTCCCTCCTCCCAACTGGCTGGAGTTAATTCCAATCTGGATGGGCCTCCCCAATTTAGCGAGGCCCAACAAACCGCCCCTCAATTTAATATGACGCCAGCAACTGCTGTAACATTTCAGAAACAAGGGAACTCCGCAAACTTGTCCAAACCACCAGCTCACACTCAACCTGCAATTGCAGCCCAAAGCAAACACAAACGTACCAAAGGAGCCACTGGGGCGTGGCAAAAACCTCTGGCACCAACGCTACCCAAAGCTGATCCCCGTGAAGTGGCGTTTATTGCTGATGTTAAGAAGAAATGGGCTGAAACTAGAGCGCAAAAAGCTCTACCTCGCTCAACCCTCTCCCACGCAATTCGCCTTTATTATGGGCATAACCCTGTTGAATTCTATACAGAGGATTACTTCTCATACTTTGCAGCGATTGCGGAGACATTCCCTATTAACACCACCATCCATGAATCAGTGGAGGGCCACTACATCGATGTGGGCTTCACTGAAGCTGCCCTTGCTGACCATGCTGCCACCCTCCAGGTCATTATTCCACGCGGATCTCTTCGCATCTCCTGCACACGCTCTCACCTGGAGAAAATTTCATGGGTTACTTTTTCCAACCTACCAACGACTGTTGATCCTGAGTCTCTTAAACTGGCACTCCATCGTGGTTTAATGGAGTTTGGGTCTGTTCTTTCAGTGGACTTTAGCATCCCCTCTTACTATGCTCCCACTCATAGAGCTCGTACTGCTAGGACGTCGTTCATCCCCTCCCCCACTGAGTCACACAACATTGAGGTTATTCCTCGTGTGGCGGTAGTTGGGGCATGCCCTGAGATCTTTTTTGTCAACCCTGATCAGGCGCGCCCCGGTGTTCATGGTGTAACGCCCTTGGACACTTGTATAGTGGCTGCACAGCTCGAAAACAAGCCTTCTTAGCCACCACCCAGGGGCCTAAACCAGGCCAAAAACGATCCCACATGGCTGCAGCAGCAAAACCACAACCCACACAATGGGTTCCCGTTCAAGACCTGTCCCCTGAGGCCTTACGCCTAGCAGTTGAAACAGCTAACCCCACTATTGGTGTGGGATACCTTCGCGCTCATGCCCCCCTTCCAATGGGCACCCCCTCCAATCTCCCAGAGTCAACTCCCTCTCTCACCAAGCGCAAGGCATCTCCCACAGGGTGCCCCTCGTCAGCCACCCCCACTCAGGGCTCCGCGGCACCCCCACCAACCTCCACCAGCGATTTATCGCATCAGCCCTCAGCTCCCAATGGAGCTATGCCCACCAGCATGGACTGGCAACTCGCGGCCTGCGGTAGAAGTGCCACCTCAAAGAGTCCTACCCCAACCCCACAGTCCATTTCGCGCGGATCCTTTGAAGTGTTGGAGGAAGTGAATATGGACTCAGACTCATCAAATGGGGACACCGCGGAGGTCACCATTGAGCACCCTCAGGTCCTTCCCCTGCAACGGAGCGGGGGCAGCATCCTAGGCTGGCTTACTGGGTCCTCCGCCCCCCCACCCTCTCCTTCCCCCTCAGAACCCTCGACGCTCCTCACGGATTGCAGCTAATAGTCAAGCTAAAGGACTCAAAACTAGCCGCCTCACAGCAGCAGGTTTAAGCGCTGGCAACCCCCAGGACATGGAGGGGAACAGCTATGAGTCCCCATGGCAGCACCCTGGCCCTGCAATCCATCAACGCAAATGGGTTGCGGGACTTTAAGCGGAGAGCCCGCCTCCTCCGAAACTTCAGGTCAGCACAAATTGACATCGCTGCTGTCCAGGAGCCCCATATCCTCCCCCACGAACAATCTGCATGGAATGAACAGTTTGGAGGCAACTCCTTCTGGACAAACCATGCCGCCCTTATTATTTTGAATCCCCGCGTTAAAACCCATTCTTTTTCACAATATCTAGGTGGCCGCCTCATACTGGCCAAACTCACCACTCCTGACTTCTCCTTCTTCGCTGCAAGCATCTACCTGCCTAATGCAAGTCAGGAGCAAAATTGGCTCTTGGAAGAGCTCCTCCAACTCAATCTCCCACGGAATACAGTCCTCTTAGGAGATTTCAACACAACCATAAGTCGCGTCCGTGACTCTTACCCCCCTGCAGCAAAGGAACGCCCTGGATCAAGTCGCCTCCAGGATTTCCTTCGCCTGAGTGGCTTTATAGATGCGCTTCCACCCTCCGCGTCTGGCCTAGGTTGCATGACTAGGATCCAGTATGATGGAGGAGCTTTCCAGTCAGCGTCACGCATAGATATGGCACTGATTGGCCCCCTGCTAATTGGCCGCGTCTCCTCTCCCATCTCTCGTGACAACCATCTGAGTGATCACAGGTCACTCACCGTTGTCCTCACCACCACACTTAGACCGTCGCGTAGGTTCTGGCCTAGGGTTGCCCCAGCTCTTCTCAACAACCCCTTCACTAAGGAGAAGCTGTCTATGACCATCCGGGAGACTCTCACCTCCCCCCACCCCACCTGCTTGACCACAAGGCTAGATGGGCGGTGACCAAGGAGGGCATCACCCGCGTTGCTTACAACTGTGCCAAAGCCCAGATGACTGCAGCTCGCGCCAGAGTCAAAAGGGCGGAAGCCAGAATCAGACATCTAGAGCGAAACTGCCAGCCTTCGCCCTCTCCCAGATGGTTGGAAGACTGGGAAGCGGCGCAGGAAGCACTCCGCTTAGAGCTCACACTGCAGGAAGAACGGGCAGCAAACTTTACAACATCTCGTTACTATGCTCAATGGGAACGCCCCACCCGCTTCTTCTTTCAGAAACAGAAAGCCCGGTCAACAGCGCAGGATATTACTGCACTGAAGATTGGCACTACAACCACTTCAGATAAGGAGGAAATCACGCAGGAACTACACCGCTTCTACTCCAGCCTCTTCCATGCCACCCAGGTGGACCCATTGGACATCCAAGACTTCCTGTGGCGGGCTCCAGAGCCGCCCATTGACCCACGGGCTGATGAGGCTCTACTGGCGCCTATTTCCATCCAGGAGGTGATGGAAACCCTTCTGAAATCCCCACGGCTTAAAGCCCCAGGCCCAGACGGAATACCCTTTGAGGTGTACCTTCTGGAACCTGCAGTGATAGCCAGACCCTCCGCGACCTCTTCGCTGCACTCTTGGTGAATGGCGAGGTCCTCCCCGACTCCAGAGGCTCAATCACGACCCTCATTCACAAGAAGTCAGACCGTGAGAACCTGGCGAACTGGCGCCCCATAGCGTTGATCAACACAGACCACAAGCTCTTCACGAAGCTTCTGGCCAACCGCATCACCAAATGGGTGTCACCTCGCCTCTACCCATCCCAGTACGGTTTTATTCCGGGGAGGTCGTTATGGGACAACTATAATGACCTTCACGTGACTTTGACTGCTAACTCTCGTAAGGTGAATGGCTTTGTGGCTCTTCTGGATATGGAGAAAGCATATGATCGGGTAGCCTGGAAGTATATTGATGCTTCCCTGGCCCGCTTCCATCTCCCACCCGCAGCTAGGCGCTGGATATCAGCGCTCTATGACCAGCTCCACACCAGAGTCCTGGCGCCAATGGGTTTTACAGTGGCAGTACCAGTTGGACAAGGTCTCCGGCAAGGGGACCCCCTGAGCCCTATCCTTTTTAACATCACCCTTGACCCCCTCTTGGCCTCCTTACAGGACAAGCTAACAGGGATTCTGGTCCCAGGTAAAGCCCCCACACGCACCATGGCATTTGCAGATGACACTGCCATTGCATTTGGCTGCCCTGGGGATGTTGCCCTCGCTGCTGTGATCATTGAGAGGTACACCAAGGCGTCCAAAGCCATGGTCAACACCTCCAAGACAACAGTTGTACAGGTCGGCTCCCCCACCTTCCCCCCACCATTTGGTATTGAACCTGAGCGCGGTACCTTCCGTCACCTGGGCGTTCTCACCAACCAACAAGGAGTTGCGCTAAAAGACAATGAGGACTTGCTCCTTGCAGCAGTTAACTCCAGGATTGCCAGCTGGAACTGGCGGCACATCACCCCCCAGGGTCGAGCTCTGATGGCCAATGTGTTCCTCCTCTCCAAAGTCTGGTTCCTAGCGCACGTCTGCCCATTCACAGATGCCTTTTATACGCTGCTCAATGTACTCCTCCGCTGTTGGATCTGGGGCTCAAACCATCCACCAATGGCCCTCTCAACCATTGCCCGACCCTGCAATGAAGGGGGCCTAGGGCTTCTGGACACGCGATCCCACGCCACCACAATCTTCCTGAAGTTCCTATGGCCGATTGTCTGCTGGGACGCGACCCCCATGCCCCAATGGGCGCCCGCCCTCCGCCAGTCAGTGTCAGCAGCTCTGGGTCTTCCTAGAGCATCTCTGACCTCATTAGGGGAGTGGCTTACAAACCACCCAGGCCATCGCCTAAAACCATCCTCATCCCCCTACTGGAACCAGGCTCTCCTTGCCCTGAAACGAGTAGGCGCGCGGATCCACCATGCCTTCCCATACAGAAGGGAAGGCCCTGGCCTCAGCCCACGTCGCCATGCAATTGTGCACAATGGACAAGTTGTCACAACTCGCCTCAACCCCCAAGATCGTCCTCCCATCCACCCAAGACTCCTTGAGCTCCTCCCTCCCTCCGTGAGATTTGACCTTAAGGAATTGTGGAAGGACGTCTATCACCCCATCCTGTCAGCAAAGGTTTCCAACACCTTATGGAGAGTGCTCCACTGTTCATACAGGACAGGGGACCGGACTGGCCCTACCTTCCAGCACCGAAGCTGCCCCGCTGTGTGGAGCCTATTGACTCCCACCTCCATCGTTTTTTCACCTGTCCAGGTGTCGCCGCATTTTGGCCAAAGGCCCGCGCGCTCCTCCATGCTCAGCCCTGGTCTGGACACCCTGTGCAAGACCTCATGTTTGAGCAGACATTGCCTGGTTGCCACCGACCCCTCCATGTCCTCGCCTATGCCACAGCCATCTGGACCATCCATAACTCCTTCCTTCGTGCTGCCTTTGACCAGCAGGTGTGGACCCTTCCACACATGATCACCCACTTTCAGGTACACTTTGAGATGGCCCTGAAGGTCTGCACTATGTCGCCAACTCTCCCCCGCTCAGTTGTCACTGCAGCACGGCTCTGGCGCGCAAACCCCCTCCCTTTCTCGATGCCTCCTCCCTCCCCTTCCCTCGCCTCAGGCTCTTAGGAGCCCAGGCGTAATTCAATAAACATCGATGAATCCCCCCTTGGGTTGGGACCATCTAGTACTAAAAAAGATGCGTGGCGGCCTCCCATTTTTGATTGTGCACCACTAGTGCAAAAAAAGAAGATTTGAGTAGAAGGATTGTTAATAGAAAGAAAGTGAGAAGAGCAGTAAGAATCTGCTGTTTTATATTAAATAAATAAAGTAGTGTGGCTTAAGCGATTAATTCATTTTTTATAATCTTTACATTATGTTTTTAGGCTGACAATATTCATATTGTCCATCTGTTGCTCAGTGGGCTTGACCCTGCACAAAAACCTTACGGCGTATCTCAACAATTCCGCTAAATTTTATAACAATGTGTCTGAGAAGTGAGCTGTCCCAGGCGTTGGCCTCATTATTGACAATATCGTGTAGTCATATGCTGTTGCTCATGTGCAGAATTTCCAGAACGATAGTCCAGGAATACATTTAACATCTAGTAATGGTGCATGGGTTTGGGGGTGAATTTCCGTCAGGTTTTTGGTCATGTGGTCAGTGACATGGCTTGTACTCAACTCCTCTGTTGCATATTGGTTCAAACCCACCCATTACAATAGACTATTGGGTATCTTTCCCAACAAATTAAGGAAGTCTTAATCATTGAATTATTCTTTATCAATTCAGAGCATCCTTCCTTAGAACCTAAAAACAGTTGATACTAGTAAATTAATGAGGATATCCTCAATTAACCCACTAATATCAGAACACATTGAAAAAAGCATAATCTGTTTAAATTCCCAACACCCCCTCACTTAACTAGCTTACCACTTCCAACATGTCCACTGATGTAATTACCTTCACCCAACCCCCATGGCCTAGAGGTGGAAGAAAACCAATGGCGGTGATTTTCACTGAACATAAAATAAGATAGAAATACTAATGTCATTAATAGCTGATGAAATATTAATGAGCATCACAAAGACTGATCAGCAATCCTTGCCAAGTAATTAACAGCTTATTGTCATTCAAGAAACCATAGAAGAACCATCTAAATGTTAGTAACATGGGTATAAAAATCGAAAAAAATTCCAACCCTTCAGTTTGTTATTGGCATGCTCATAAGAAATTAGAATGCACTCAATTCTTGATACGACCATTGGAGAGGTCCTTAATTGTATAGTCATCCAAGGACAACTTATCTCTGACTTTGAGGGCCAATCCATAATGGATCCAACTTGTTTTGGTGCCTGAAACCATGAGTATCACAATAATAACCCTGATCAACAATTACAAAATTTGGATAGCTGGAAGTTCCATATCCTCATACTCCTTGGCTTTAAGTTTACATTTAAGATTGTTAGAATAGGCTGAGGACTAAAACCCAATCACAATTTATGTCAAGTTATCCAAATATTATAGAAGTGTCATCGCCAAACTCAGCATAATCATAGAATATAAAATCAGGGGTAACCTAGCCTGATGGCCGTAAAGCAATGTAAAAAGGGATTTCCCAAATTGATGAATGATAACTTAAATTGCAGGTGAAAGTCACCGCTTAAAAATATGTTACCCAGCTAGAAGGTTTCCCAGCGATAAGCTTCAAATTATCTGCAGAGTCCCAGTTACTCGTTCAACCAACTTATTGGTTTCCAGATGGTAGGGCGTCATCAGTACTACCCAGATTCTCATTAGCTCATTTAATTTTGGGATGATGTGAGTGGTAAAGTTGCTGTCATTGTCCATTAGGATAACCTGAGGGCAGCCATGTTAATAAGTAACAGATCCATTATGAACTTGGCAGTACTTCTGGCATCTACTTTAGCAATAGCCCACGTTTCTACCCAATTAGTTAGGTGGTTGATTGCTACAAATATCACATTGACTTTCTAAGTACTCAGGGTCAATGGCCCTGCAATGTCAATGGATAAAGTATGCCACGCAAACCCAGGCTCTGCTAGCTGGAAAGTTGTAGCTTTCTATAAGGGCTTGTGCGCCTAAAACATGGCGCAACAACCAAGGCGTTTGGCGACGTCAAAGATAAAGGATACTCATTTTACTCCAATTGAACCTGTTCCAGAGTCTTCCATAGGCCCCCTAAGGATTTTTACTTTATGACCCTGGTAATAATTGCAGTGCGGTCAGAGAGTCTTGGATACAATAGGTATGTTTCCCCAATAATTTAGAACAATTGCCCTTGATAAGCCTCATACTCACCATTGCTTTGGTGAGGGCCTGCTGAACTTCAGGCGGGTGGTCTCTGGTATCCCCGCTGAGAGTTATCTCATACAGTGCATCAGCTTCATTTTGCAATACTAAAATGGATGGTAATCTTGACAGCCCATCAGCATTTTGATGCATTGTCCCCGCTTGGTTTATGATCTTGTGTCATATGCTTGCAACTTAAGAGCCTATTGGGCCGCCATCACTTCAGGCTCTTTGAGGTTATGCAGCCATCTCAGCGAGGAGTGATTATCAACACAGTAAAGTGAACGCCATGAATATATACCCAAAATTGCTTATAGGCATATATTACCACAAGGTCTTACTCAAATACAGTATAATTGCACTCCTGCTTACTCAGAGTATGGCTCAAATAAGCTACTGGGTATTCATCACTGAATTCTTCCTCCTGACTCAACATGGCACCATTTGCTATCAAGTATACATCAGTTTGAATAATAAAAGATCAATTGAAGTTTGGTTACCACAATATCAGTCTATCATCAGGTAAATCCTAAGGTTGTTAAACAAGTCATGGGCTTCCTTATTTCATTTGAACCTCTTCTTGGGACCTTTAACAACTGGAAAATAGTCTTGGCGATAGAAGCAAAACTTTTAATGAATCTGCGATAATAGCTGACCATCCCTAAAAGTACATGCACATTATGAACGCTTTTCAGTTAGGACATGGCCTAAATTGCCTCAACCTTGGGTTTTTGAAGGCTTAGCCCATCAGCGTTGACAATACCCCAGTTATTAGATTCTACTGGAAAAAGGCATTTCCGCGGCTTTATTTTCAGATTTTCTGCGGCTATTTTTTTAAAGACCTCTTCTAAATGCTTAAGATGATTCATGAAGGTGTAGTTAAAGACATTGATGTTGTCTAAGTAGACGAGAATGCACAACAACTTCAAATCACCTAACATGGTATCCATGGCTTGTTGGAACGTTGCCAGTGCATTACAAAGACCTTGGACAAATGCGTTGGCTGATATAGACTATTGCTAATAATAATCTCACATTTTTCTTGGTTTTCCCTAGTAAGGTCAATCTGTAAGTACCTGGATATGAGATCCATCTTCGAAAAGAATTGAGCCCCTTATAAGTGATCAAGGGTATTTTTGATCTGCAGAAGTGGGTAGGAGTCCTTTTTTATTATTTTATTCAACTGAAAATAGTTTAAATGTCCCAGTTGGATCCGTCCTTTTTTTACAATTTAAAATTGGACTGATCCAAGGGCTTGAGGATGGAACCAGCAACTCATGGTCAAGTAAGTTAGTAACTTTTTTGGCAACTATTGCCTCACATTCTCATGAATGATGAATGGGTCACATAAAAATTGGCAGTTGATCCTCAACTTCAACCTTATGAACTATATTTTTGGAGCATCCCAGATCATAATCATCTTGTGTGAATACTCCACAATATCATTTAAATAAATTAAGAATGTGATCCTTTTGTTCTTCTGGGATCCTTGTCAGTTTTTCCTGATCAAATACAGTAAGAATTGCTAGCAATTCAGATTCATCAGTTAACCCTCTCATTCAGCTTACCAAAGGCGTGAAAAAAATAAATGCTCGGTGTTAGGTGTAATGGTCAGAAACGTCCCAGTTTCCAATTGCCATCTTGCCTTAAGTTTGACGCAATTCACGCCAAATGTCCACCGTGATCTGGATTCTTGAGGTAGTAAACCTTTGAATTAGGGAAATTTGAAGCGAGAAAAAGATGAAATAGGTAAGCGAGGTTGCAAACCCTGGAATTAACCTTATTTTATTTATTCATTCAATTAAAAATTCGCTGATGAACAGGGTTCCAATAATCTGATGCCGCGAACACACCAAGGAAAAGACAGGATATTTGTTGGAGATCAAACCCCAAAAACCTAAGTTTTTGTTGACATGACAAAAAGTTGTTGTGCGCGGATCATCAGGTAAGATAAGATAAGGGTGGCCCCAAGGCCACCAGAGAGAAAGAGAGAATTCCAAATGAAGTTTGGAATTGCGCAGACTCAACCTTAAAGGTCGCCCTTCTGGGGCCTCACCCAAACCATTGATTAGGCTTGCAAGAGCCTAATTAATAATTTAGGTGAGGCACAACCCGGCGCCCAAACTTGACAAACACCAAAAATCTTTTTAAATGAATCAATTCAGATTTGGAAAATCTGAACCCAAATCAAAATGCAACGAATGGCTTAATACCATTTGTTACAGTAGGGACTATATTAATGAAAGCTACTACTTGGTTTTTTTCTGTCTGTATTATCCTATCCAGGAGGTTGGCAACCAGTATCTTAATTTTGCCATGTCCGGGGATTAAAATTTCAGGTGCTATGTAGGGTTCAGTTTGGCCTTTTCCCATAGTGCATGAATCTTACCATATAGATTGTTAGGTATATTCAAGGTAAGGATGGTCCCAATAATGCACTGTTCCTTGGACTTTACAACCATCAGCGCTAATGTCCTTAAAGTAATCACCCCAACTTTATTCAGCTTGGGCTGGTGGCAGCCAGGAACATTTGTCAATCTGTTAATAATTTACAGGAATGATCTCATCTGCAAAGATCAAACGAATATAGTTATTCTTCTTGGTTGGGGATGGTTTCCCTTTTTGGTGGTAAAACAGTGGCAAAGTTTGTCCCAAAATTTCAAGAGTATTATATTCTGACAATCCCACTAGACCCCATGCTGTCTCATGATTCAGTTCTAATCAATAAAAGATAATTTTTGTTGGGCAGAACTATGGCTTGCACAGCTACAAGAAGGGAGCTAAAATTATAAATTGCAATGTGCTACAGGAACATGGAGATGTAGTGGTATATAGGTCTGCCATCTCATAAACCTTATTATGATCTACTTTGGGGGCAAGCCTTAACTTCTTCACAAATTTTGTAGAAACAATATTGGTCAGAGTCCCATTATCAATGATGGCTCGAACTCTTACTTGATTCACCCAAATATTAGCAAAAGTGAAATCATGATAGAATAAAATATTATTTACTCAAAAAATGGCGGCATCATTTAAAAGGTTGAAGTATTGCAAAAGCTGTACAGCTACCTTGGGTAATAGTTCCTTTATGATAGCCATAGGGATAAAAACATCAACATTGTTCAAAGGACTATCAGCTTCCACCTGTGTTTTGGGACTTGCAGCTTATTCAGATACATTCATGCCACTTTTTTAATCATTTCAGGCTCAGGGGCCATCGCTTGAAAGCGGGTAACTGCAAAAACACAGTCAGGGGGAGCATGCGCAAAGGCGGAGGTATAAAGTTCCACGTCTACTCTACCTTATCTTTTCCTGAGAAAAATAATTATTTGTCAGTATGGACAACCACATTAATTTTGTTGTGTTTAGTGAATCAGAACTGTGAGATATGGCCATATTTTCTACACTTATAGAAAATGACCAGATTCTACATGTTGCTTTTGCAGAGTGTTTTAAATGAATATACTTGACTTTCAGGCTTGGCCCCACTCATTCTTTATCTGTGCATTTCCCCTCATACCCATAGGAGCAGTGTTAGCGTTGTAAAAGCTCTTCAAGATGGCATCAAAGGTGGCCTAACAAACGCGTAAGAATTCAACCATTTGAGCTGTTTTTGTATCCGCAGTTAACATGGAGATCATCACCTAATTGAGCTCTTTCTGACCTCGCAGCGTTGACTTCATGGCTGTCCAAGGATTGAAATTCATTAACACTCCTTCACCTGTAAGTATCTGCGCTTCCTGCTAGAAGTTACTGGCAAAGGCTTTGATAGACTCATCTCTTCAAATTGAATGCCAAGGAACTCCTGCTTCCAGTTGTAGAGGTGCTCTGGACTGCCAAACTCTCATATAATAGCAACCTTCACTTTGGCTTAAGTCATTTTTCTGGAAGCTAGATGGGGGTAGAATGATATTCTGGATCATCGTGTTGAGGCAGTTTACTATGGTAACCGCCTTCTGGTGATTCCCGCACCCCACCATGACTGTCTTGAAAAACTTGAAGAATGTCAGGATATTGTTTCTTTAAAAACTCTGGAAGTTTTTTGAGTTGTCTAAAATTCCATGGTCTCAGGGGGATTGCTACTGATTTTTTGACCATCAGCCGGTGGTTGCACAGAAGAGGAAGAGTGATTTATGGGGTAAGCAGCTAGGGTTTTCTTCAACTTTGTAGTGTGCCTCAACTAGGTTCAGTGGAACTGTCATCTTCAGATGAGGAGCTTTATTGAGCAAAACAGATCTGTATTCAGACCCCTTGTGACCATTGCCAGTGACCCTTCTAACATGGATAGCTAATCAGCGATGGTTTTTACCACTTATTGCAGCTGTACTTCCATGCCTTTAATTTTAGGTACTTTCGTTGTTGTTCCTCCAGTTCCTTGTCCAGAAGGCGGATTTTAATGGGATTATAGTCTATGGTTTTTACTAACAGCATGGCTTGATCTTGTGCATCAATCATTTCTGAGCCCTGCTTCATCATAATACCTCTATTGTTGCAACTTGTTCCTTTAATCTCCTTGCTTCTGAGATATGGAATCCACAGCTGTATCTTCAAGCCCCATAAACTCGTTCCAGATTTCCTTAACCTCAGCTTAGTTGTTAGTCTTCATGCCACTGACTAACGTGTGTAGCTTTGCGACTTCTTCTTTAGCATCTTTGTGCTGCTTTATGAGACATTAGATAGTCTCATGCTTCTTCACAGCCAAATCCATTCCCACATATTCTATGTCCACAACTTTGGGAATTTGGCACGCTTCAACTTCAACTTGGCCACTCCCCTTTTCTCTCGCCAGTTATCCACTCATTTCTGTTAACTCAATACCTTATGGACAACTTCAGTCCAGAACCCCCCTGTAGTGAGCACCACTTGTTGGAAAGTGGTCACTGCAAAGGTTCACAAGGGTATTCCTTAACTTAATAAAAAATTCCATGTATGATGACAGGGAACACGATTATGAGCCAATAATGTTTTAATTAACACTTAATTGTTGTTCACAATAGTATCTAGGCACTTTTGTCCTAAATCAAATAAACCATTTTACTATTAAAATCTATTATATCAAGAATAAGATATTTTATTAGGGAAATAATCTCATACATATATAGTATTTTGGCACCCTAGTGCCCTCCTATTAGAATCTTTGGCATTTATTGCTGGGGAATATCTTTGCACTTATCAACCTGCAGCTTTGGAATGCCATTATCAGAACATCCTCTGACTCATTTCCTAGGCTAGGTGATCCTGACATCAAGCTGGTAAACTATCAGGTATCATCCCTGACAAATTAAGGAAGTCTTAATCATTGAATATATCTTAAGTATTAACTTGGAGCTCCCTTCCAGGAAGCCTAAAACAATCAATATTAGTAAATTATATCAGGGATCATCCATGACCAACTACTAGTATCAGAACACATTGGTAAAAGAAAAATCTGGTTAAATTCCAACAGGCATATAATAAGGAGTAAAATTTTTAAGCTTATCTGGGGTTAGCTCATTTGGATATGAACTTTAGGCAAAGTACATAACAATTTGTCAGTAGGTAGGACCATGTCTAACATAGAACCAATAAAGGATTTTTTCAATTTTTTCATTTGGAAACAGTAGACCTTTTCCTACTCTTAATTTATCTTTATGAGAATGTCCTTATTAGTAATATTACCCAATAGAATATAGTTAGTCGCTGGTAGGAGGGATCTAGTATACCAGGCAATATTCAAGGCTCTAAGGAACTAACTCCATTGATGAGTGTTATGCAAATTAAGCAGTGTTAGGGATTTTTAAGATGATCTTGAGTCAGTCATTTATTGTTCACCAAGCTTGATTACTATCTATTATGAAGCCTAAAAAGGAATGCCTTCTGAAGCGTTCACAGAATCAGGCAACTTTTTTGTGTTCCTTTTGGAAGTTATGTAAAGCAGGGATAATGCAGAAGAAGGGTAATCAACTAGGACAGATACTTTTCTTGTTGGGATATTTATTGTTTAGGACCAGTGGAACCTCATAAATGAGAAGGAAAAAAAGTCATGTTTCATGTTGATGATTCCTTCATATTCAAGCGTGAATTGAGTGCCAATAAGCATATTGTGATTATTGCTATCCAAGGCCGCAGTGGGTGTTAATAAATAAGCTTTATAATGCAGATATGTAAGGAGGAGTAAGCCCTGATAGCGCAGGTACTGTTTGGACCTGAAGTTCCATACTCCTAGGAATATTTCACGTCATTCTCCAACTTGATTATCTTGGTAAGCTTCAAGGATATGAAATTGATTGGGAAACCAGTGTCAAGGATGACCATAACCTGTACTTTCTGGATGACGACCTTTATCTTTACTATAGTTTCACCAAAGTTAGGTGGGAGAGCTAGGACCTCATTAAGACAGAAAGTGGAGCTGAGTTTTTGAGCTGTCTGGGGATATCTCTCCTTGATGGATTGCAAGGTATGAATATGCTGAACTAGTTGGATCAACAACTCAATGAGCTGATTGGCAACACTGGCAGTATCAATAACCTTGGGGCACCCCAGAACATGACTAAGATATGTTTTATTGGGTACCATGGCATCATCTATTCCTTCAGCATTAAAACAATCTGAGATTTGGCTTCAGCTGGTGCTCCTAAGACATAATAGCTAACATCTTCAATCTCGTTCAGGATCTTCTTTAAGGGATTATCTATATAATTTATATGAGCAATAGATGAGGGGTAGGAGTCAGGCACATCATATATACCAGCAATAGGGGTGCCTGTCCCTACACCAATAAATCTTTTCCCTGCTCTCCAGTCTTGGATCTCTTCTTACAACACACATTGTCAACATTCCCAACCTTGTTGCAATAGATGCACTTAGAGCGCTTAGTTTGTTTCAGCTTTGGTTCCTCAATGGTCAAGAATGGGGGTTTGACGCAACTCCTTGGGTAGTCTTAGGTTTATAAAAATTGCAACATCTAGAAGGGCCTCATTGATACATGAACATTTTGAAAGTACCGTTTCATTGTGTAATGTTCATCACCAAAGAAGGGTGAAAAGCCAACCAAATCATGATAGCTGCAACGGTGTCATCAAGAGTTAACATCTTGAAAGTAAACAGCATCTGGGCTTCAATGTAGCACTGATCAGAAAAGGCAGCAATAAATTCTCCCTCATGCATGCTGATTCACTTAAAGCCTTTTTTATCATGCTTAGTCTCTGTTTTAAGCACAATTTGTCAATAAGCTCTTATTTAACCTCCTCCCATGTACTAAGGGTGTCCACATGGGGAATATCTCTTCTTGGTCCATGCGACTCAGACAGGAGAGATTTGTTTGACTTTGTGGAGATTGTCAGGATAGCGGCAGATAACGTTTATACCGTCCTGCCAGTCTGGATACAAAAACACCCAAAAGGCGAGCCTGAATTCCAGGGGCACTGCTGCTTTAATGGCATTGAAATGTTCTAGGAGAGAATTAACCAGCAAGCGCCAATAGGCCGTAACTGTAATTAGCAACCCAGCACAAACAGGCTGTCGCAGCCCCAGGGCCTGTGGGTCTGGGTGCTGAGAAGAGTGGACTTTTATTGGGTGGTTTGAATTTCGTCATAAAAAATGAAAATGGAGCACAGGAATTTTTTGCATCTTCAATTATATTAACTGTCAATTTTTTCAGTGTGTTATGACTGCTTAAATAGACAATCAATTTGGGGAATAGCTTATGAAAGCATGGGATCAGGGCCCTCAAGATTCAACCTAACCTGGTGAACTTTAAGCGAGGGGTGAGAAAAACGAACTTATTTTGAAATGACTTTGAACTTGTTTAAAGTGGGCCAAGTTGCTGTCAGTTCATCCATGCATGCCCAAATTGTGGATTTTCCACAGTTCCAATGATTCGAGCAATGGCGTCACACCTGACGGGCAATGGGAACCTGTAACGCACTGGCTCCTTCCAATGAGCCACGAATGAGTTGGGCAACAGGATCCATGTTAAAGACCATAGGGCTGACAGGACTCCTGATACTACTCTCCTGGTGCGCGCGCTACAAGATCGGACAAGCACCCCCTGAAAGACAGTTGCAAGTATACTTAACCCCAGCAACATGCCTTGACTCCAAGACAAGGTATAGAGGGAGGCAATAGCCTTCCCAAGCTCACTTTCAAAGTCCAATTCTTGTTGATTTAAGCCAAACATGGCTGCAGTTAGGCAATATCTTTAAAATATACCCAAATTATAAATATATGAATTTTAGGTTCTTTTATTTAATATTTAGCCAAGTTGATAGAAAACAGAACTGAGGAGCCTCCAGCTCCCAGTTCCTTCCCTATATACACATGTTAAAAGCTAGAATAAAATATAATATAAGCTTATGGTTCCAGCTTGAATGATGTTTGGTGTAAACTTTACAGCAGGATCGCGGAATCTTTACTCAATGGTTTCGTGCCAGTTCCAATCCTCAACAGTTCCGCGCCAGTTCCATTTCAAATCCCAACTGAACCGCGAAACTCCCAAGCACCCGTTTCATTCCATTCTCAATTCGAATCCAAATCAAATCTCAAAACTACCCATTTTACTCATTTTCCATTTTGTCCCAACTTGGACGCCCATCTTGCTCCTTGGCCTACTCCAAGCTCCGGCCCCTTAGGCGTCCTTGCCAGAACCAACGCCCCCTCCTCCTCCATACATACAGACACAGCCTGCCCTGTCTTACCAAAGATCAGGGCAATGTGATGCTGAGGATAGACCTCAACCGTCACATCACCCCCTAGACAGGAAGAACTCTTGGATTTTCTCAGGACATCGGGCACAATCCCTAGCTGACTGCCATGTGGACCCCTAATAGGATGACCCACCCAACGTACCAAGAATGAACGACGGCCTCGCACCACTTTGGTGTGAAGAATCTCCTCAACTTCATACTCTTCAGCTCCTCCTCCAGCTGGAAATAAAGGAGAAACCCTTTCAGGTGGCTGGCCAAAGAATGGCTTGAGCTGCGATACTTGCAACATCGGATGGGCTCTTGACCCTTCTGGGAGCTTCAGCTCAAATGCCACCTCGTTCACCGCCCTCACTACCTGATATGGGCCCAACGCCACCGGCCCCAATTTCCAGCTCCTTACAGGCAAGGCATAGTTCCAAGCATTCACCAAGACCCAATCACCTCTCTTGAAAGCTCTACCTTCAGATCTATGCCAGTCCGCCTTCCTCTTCTGAGCCGCGACCGCCACCAACAAATTCTTCTTCAGGAGCTCCAGGGTGTCCCGGGTATCTCGCGACAGCTCATCTGCCACTGGATTCCGACCTTGCTCCCTGGGCCCCATACCCTCTGGGTGTTGGCCATGCTTTGCAAAAAACGGGGTTATACCCGTGGAGGAATTCTTATGATTGTTATAAGCAAATTGAGCCAGCTTCACCCAATTTACCCAGTCATCCTGCTGCCCTGAGACATAGCACCTCAAATATTGCTCCAATATCTGATTTACTCTCTCAGTTTGGCTGTCTGACTGAGGATGGTATGCTGACGAATGGCAAGCCTTGATCTTTAGATTCCCCAGCATGAGGAGCCAAAATTTAGATGTAATTTGTGGACCACGATCCGACACAATCTCTTCAGGCACCCCATGTCTGGAGAAAACCTCATTTACAAAAATCTGTCCTGCCACCTTTGCAGAAATGGTTGACCGACAAGGGAAAAACTCTGCATATTTAGTCAGGCGATCCACCACCACCATCAAGGCATCCATCCCCTGTGACTTGGGCAGTCCTGTGATGAAGTCCACACTCACTGAGGACCATGGCCTAGAAAGAATTTGAAGCGGCTTCAATTTCCCCCAGTGCCACCCGTTGGGCCTTTGCCCTGGCGCAAACCACACAACGCGAAACATACTTCCACACCGCCGCACCCACACCTCTCCACGAATAGTAACGGCGAACAAGATCTAACGTCTTCTCTTGACCGGGATGACCTGCCAGAGGATGGTCGTGATTAGCTGCCATTACCTCTTGTTGCAGACTCTTCACAGGGACCCAAATCCTTCCCTCATAGCGTATGATACCACCCCAAACTGAGAATCCCGCATGCCCCCTGCTTGCCTCACCTTCTCCTGTCTCTTCTCTTATCCGTTGGCCCAGCTCACATCTTTGCTGAGCAGTCTGGATTCTTCCTGCCATTCCTTCTCTCCAGCCCTGTATTGTTGCAAACAGGTTCTGTGGCAACATCGTGGCTGTATTGAACTTCCTCAACTCCTCATCGGAAAACACCAGTCCAGAATCACGGCTCAATAAATCTGGCAAGATATTTTGTTTTCCCGGCTTGTATTCAATTCTCAGGTCATATTGAACCAACTCTAAGTGCCACCGGGCCTGCCTCTGGTTCATCAGGCGTGGGGACTTATAGTATTCTAAGGCTTGATGGTCCGTTCAGATGACAAATCGGGTGTCTGGCATACAATAGGTGGTGTTGCCACTCCCCTAAAGCTGCAACTATTACCAAAAGTTCCTTATCATAAACTGGATAGTTGGTTTCGGCTGGTGCCATCTTCCAACTGAAGTAACAGACAGGATGTTCAACCCCATCCTTACCCTCCTGCAACAACATGGCTCCAAGTGCAAAATTTGACGCGTCAGTCTCTACCATGAATGGTTTGTTTGGGTCAGGGTGTGCCAGAACTGGGGCTGCCATCAGACTCGTCTTCACTTGCTGAAATGCCCTCTCCTCAGCCTCCCCCAAACGAATGGCACGTTTCCCATCAGTCTTATCAACGGCACAGCCCATTGGGCCAGATCCCTAGAAAACCTCCGCACGAAATTCACCACCCCCAAAAAGCTTCGCACTTCAGTCCTATTCCCAGGAGCCTTCCATTCCCGCACTGCCCGCAACTTATCAGGACAGATCGCTATCCCTTCTTGGAGGACCACGTTCCCTAGGAAGGACACCGATTCCTTATTGAACTCGCACTTGGATGGCTTCAACTTCAAGCCCGCGTTCCTAACCACCTCCAACACACTTCTCACATCCCTCACATGGTCCTGTGCCGATCTGGAAAACACCAGGATGTCATCCATATAAGCAACACAACACCTACCCACTAAGTCCCCCAAAACATGACCAATCATGCGCTGTAAAACTTCAGGGGCATTGCATAGCCCAAATGGCATAACCCTGTACTCGAAGTTTCCCAGATGACATTTGAATGCCATATACCGCTGGTGTTCAGGGCGAACAGGAATTTGATTGAAAGCGTCCACCAAATCCTTTTGTGAACACCCCACACCCGTAGATCATGGGCAGAATGTTCTCCATGAGTGGCATTTGATAGGGGTCAGGTTCCGTCACCTCATTAAGGCGTCAGAAATCAACACAAGGATGTAACTCCCCCTGACTTGGGAACCAACAGGACTGGCGAAACCACCGGCGACTTGGAAGGCACAATCAAACCCATATCCAGCATCTTATGGACATAATCCTCCAATGCCTCTCGGGACCGTGGATTCAACAGATAGACTGGACAGCCCTTTGGTAACTCAGAGCCTTCCTTGAACCGGAATCCAAATGCAAAATCCCCTGTAGGCGAAAAAGGCGCATCACCTTTAGGCTCAAACACCTCCGCAAAATCCTGATACTCCCTTGGCAATCCTTCCACTGGCACACTTGAGGTGATTCCACCCATGTGCTTCACCAACGAACCTTGGGACTGAAACGTCCATTCACACGTCCCCTGACCTCTAGGCGACAACAGAACCCCTCTCTTCATATCAAACTGTGTGCAGAAATGGTGCCACCATCTCATCCCCAGCACCATCGAATGTGGCAGGTGAGCTACGGCGTGAAACTCCTCCCTGAATACCTCCAGGCCTTGCCTCAACAGGACCTTGGCCTGCACTCGCCATACCGCCGTTTTTTGGAGGCGTCTGCCAACGTCACCCATCCATCCTTCTGTAATGACAATCCATGGCTTCTTGCCCACTTCTCCTCAACATAATTTTCCCCAGCTCCAGTGTCAATCAAAGCTAGAACTTCACCGCAATCCCTTCCTTCATCCCCTACAAGCACATTGACGGGCAAAATCAGATAAGGATAAGATGAAGTAAGCGGTTTATTTTGAGGCACCGGATTCACTGGCTTCTTGCGAAATTATAAGTAGCCTTCTTATTCTGAGCCTCAGGATCCTGAGCGGTAATCTCGATGGGAATCCCTGTCTCCCGCACCTCAACCATACCTTCAGGATTTCCTTGACTCTTCTTTCCTTCCTCCACATAGCTAAACCCCTTAGAACCATGTATGGGCTCTGAAACTGCCCTTCTTCCACCACTCTGTCCTCAGAATCCCCCTGGGGGTCACACAAATTTCTGACGGGCCCATACCAAACTCAACTGTCGCTCTACCTGCAAGGCTAAACCCACCTCTTCCTCCAACGTCGCTGCAGGTTTCACCGCCGCCATTGCCAATAATAAATCAGCTTGCAAGTTTTGGCAAAACATGCGCGGAAGCTGAGACTCAGGTGCCTTTACTGCTCTTGCCAATACGCGGAACATCTGGCCATACTCCTCCACTGACTTCTTCCCTTGACCACACTGCAGTAACGCCGCCCAGGCCGAATCCTGCGCCTCATCTGGACATGCTGCATGGTCAATCTAATCCAGACATTCCTCCACCGATACGGGTAACCCTGACTGCTCTTCTAAAAGTTCTCGCACCCAGTTTGACTGCTTTACTGGAAGTGCTAACAGAACCTGACTTAACTGCAAGGCAAACGAATCCTCTCCACCCGCTGCCTTTGTCAAACGTCCCTGAAACTGAACCCGGCTAAACGTCTGGTGGATCAGTTCCAAGTCTTCCAATTTTAAAATCGTGGGAATTCTTCCTTTGTCCTTCCCAGGCCCTACCACTTTCCCACCATCCCGGGACACACACTCTAAAACCTGGTATAATTCATGAAGCAAAAAGGCGATGGAGAACATCACCATCAAGAGTGTTGCAGTATGGTTATACCACTTTGGAAACACAACTTCTTCTGGCACCTCTTTTGCTTGCCACCACAATGACAGGAAAGTAAATGAGTTCTGTTTAATGTAACGCACTGGCTCCTTCCAATGAGCCACGAATGAGTTGGGCAACAGGACCCATGTTAAAGACCATAGGGCTGACAGGACTCCTGATACTACTCTCCTGGTGCGCGCGCTACAAGATCGGACAAGCACCCCCTGGAAGACAGTTGCAAGTATACTTAACCCCAGCAACATGCCTTGACTCCAAGACAAGGTATAGAGGGAGGCAATAGCCTTCCCAGCTCACTTTCAAAGTCCAATTCTTGTTGATTTAAGCCAAACATGGCTGCAGTTAGGCAATATCTTTAAAATATACCCAAATTATAAATATATGAATTTTAGGTTCTTTTATTTAATATTTAGCCAAGTTGATAGAAAACAGAACTGAGGAGCCTCCAGCTCCCAGTTCCTTCCCTATATACACATGTTAAAAGCTAGAATAAAATATAATATAAGCTTATGGTTCCAGCTTGAATGATGTTTGGTGTAAACTTTACAGCAGGATCGCGGAATCTTTACTCAATGGTTTCATGCCAGTTCCGATCCTCAACAGTTCCGCGCCAGTTCCATTTCAAATCCCAATTGAACCGCGAAACTCCCAAGCACCCGTTTCATTCCATTCTCGATTTGAATCCAAATCAAATCTCGAAACTACCCATTTTACTCGTTTTCCATTTTGTCCCAACTTGGACGCCCATCTTGCTCCTTGGCCTACTCCAAGCTCCGGCCCCTTAGGCGTCCTTGCCAGAACCAACGCCCCCTCCTCCTCCATACATACAGACACAGCCTGCCCTGTCTTACCAAAGATCAGGGCAATGTGATGCTGAGTATAGACCTCAACCATCACAGAACCTCCTAAGGCCACCCCACATAGGGAAGATCCCAAGAGGTCAGGAACGGTTTAGGGCGCCTAGCCTGCCCAGGCTCAGTCACTCTGGCATCCATTTGACCAGGCGAGATTTTCTGGATAAAGCATTCAATTCTTCCTGAGAGAGTTTAAAGCTGCCAGAGACTTTTGCTAATGGCCCAATGCCATTGGCAAGTCTTACCAAATAAAAAACATTATCGCTTTTTCCGCTGAAGGTACATGCCCATTGGCTTTTGTTACTGATGCTTTGGGACTGCCAACTATTGAGGCCAAAGATCCATTGCTGTTGATATGCATTCAGCCCTTCGACCCCATGATGATGCTGACTTTTTGCCAACTTGATACAAATCCCTTCAATTCGCCATACTAATTCTCCAAAATAAGAACTGGTGTTGGCGGCGGAATCTTTAAAGGGTAAGCCGTGACCTAAGCTTGTCTATCACATGGGTGAGATCACCCTAGGAGATGGGGGGCCACCAGCCTTCTTGGCCCCTTTTTGGATGGTAAAGGAAACACCCCCAACTGGAGGGGACGCTCCCCTGGACTTACAGTGGTAAGTCGCATCTTCCATAGAGGTTCATAGATGTATATAAATAAGGCAATGCTACCCTCGCCAGGGGTAAAAAGTTTTCTTAGATATGGATCTAAAAGGGATGTGGTCACCCCTAGTAAGGGCGTGGACAGCAGGAACATTGTGTCCCAGAATCTCTGAGTGAATGTACATTTGGTCAAAGGGATGATAAAGTTGGTCAATCTGCTCTTGAATAACATCAAGCCCAAATTCCCATGGCTTTAGGGGGCTTGCGAGAGGAGTATTTGCATAGGGTCATTCTGGCCTCCATGGCAAGCTTGTGAGTTACTAGTTCTTCAACCTGATGATTTAAGCACCCTGTTGGGAATTTTATATGACTGGACGATAAACCTAAATAACTACTGGTGGATCATTGGATATCTAAAAAGATTAGGTTTAAGTAATTTTTTGATTAATTCAAGATGAGTTTATGCTGAGCGAGTCAACCTCAGTGGATAAGAGGAATTCCGCTGGAGCTTCATTGAAGAGGTGAAACCCCTAAAAAGTAGTGAATATGGAGTAACTAAGCTGAAGGGTCGAAACTGACCAGAAATAACAAAGGTATGAGCAGTACATGAAGTGAAGGAAGGGGTTAGTTGATTAAAAAAAGAAAGTGGGTACTGAGGAAAAGGATCTTTTGCTTCAATAACTAAATCAAAGCCAAATTTGGATTTTATAAGAAAATACAAAAAACGACCGCTCATTTTAGCCAAAGCTTACCAATGTTGATGCCATCGACACCTTCTGCCCCAGATTGGGGTGGTGGTGCGCCGCTATCTGGCATCTTTCAGCCGCCGCTATAGCGCGCCCAGGCTGGCTCTTCTAGCCCCCTAACACTACCAGGTGTTATGTTCCCCCTTGGGACTTGGCCCATCATCTCACAAGTTCTCAGGCGGTGCTCTGGAGCCCTTTGGTGCTCCCACGGAGCAATTTTCATTTTGGCCTCTGGGTAAAATATGGGAAACTTTTCCCATAGGCAAGCACGGCAATCATTGAGATGGCCACGGCAGTATTTATACCTGCCAGCTTCATTGATTTCTTCCCCTTTAATGGGTATTTCAACCTCAGTTTCTGTTCTGAGGCTGATGAAAATGCAGCATCTAAGCTGCAATTGATTTAAGAAAAATCCCCTCCCAACAGTTTGAACCTGGCTCCCGGATGAGGACACTTTGGTGGTCCATTTTACCAGGTCGCCTTCTCACCTTTTCCCCAAACGCCTCCACCACAAGCTCATATAGGGTTTGTACATTTACAGCACAGAACCCATGTTGCAATTTGTGGTTCCAAATGGAGCGGATCATTTAGCAGGGCTTCTCACCTTTGTGACAATCCACCCATTTTATTATGACACACAACTATTGATTCCCCCTTGCATAGTGATTAGATCTGCCCCTGATCACCCATTCTGGGTGCACGTCAAGAATGGCCAAACCATTTGCCCCTTGTGCTTTGAGCTTGATCACTCAAAGTGCAAATGCCCTTTGGCTTCCACCTCCACCACTTCCACCGCTCCTCACTCTGTCGTTGGGTTGGTGGCTGGTTTGGCTTAATTTTTGAATGGGGCTCAATTCTCCCACCCCAACCTCAGCAGGTTCTGGAACCGCTTCTAAGGTGGCAGCCAATCAAGATTAAAATTTTTTTAAAAATTCTAACAATACAACCAGATTAAAAATGCTTTTCTTTCCCATAACAATAACATTAGTTACTACAATTTGATTTGAACAGCAGTTTTTGATAATCACACAGGAGAGATGGGCGTATTCAAGTAAAAACCAATTGAACTGGATGAAAGCTGTAACAGGCAATGGAAAAAACGGTGCACTGAAGGGCAAGAAACGCCCTGGAGGGGGACCAGGAAACATGGCCGCCAAGAAACCACAAACTGAGGCACCACCCAGGTTTGTGTAGTTCACCATGAAACATAACCAGTACATGGAAATCCAGTATAACCAACCCCTTTTGAAGGTAGACCACGGTCTCTGACTCTAGCTAGGGGTTGAGTTTCTAACTCTGTGGTATAAAGTGTGT
The DNA here is from genome assembly GCA_022478985.1 of Massospora cicadina. Classification (NCBI taxonomy): domain Eukaryota; kingdom Fungi; phylum Entomophthoromycota; class Entomophthoromycetes; order Entomophthorales; family Entomophthoraceae; genus Massospora; species Massospora cicadina. The sequence continues at coordinate 149,123 of JAKSZP010000193.1, forward strand.
GAAGCACAAGCCTCCCTCTTCCCCTACAAGGTGCACATTAACATGGAAATGGGCCCACATGGCTGGGTCAATTTGGGCTTTGAGACCAAAGAAGATGCAGACACTGCCACAAAAGTATGCATCAAAGCTGTCCTCCCCAAGGGCAAACAAATTGTGCGCACTGTGCGCACCAGATGGAACAAGCGAACACTTTGTTCATCTCCTTCAACTTGCTCCCCACCAACCTCCCCCACAATCAAATTGAGGAGGAGCTCCGAGCTGGACTTAAACACTACATAGATATTAAACAAATCGAATTACAACAGTCTCAACTGATGCTGAACCTGTGCACAGGAAAGACAATCGCCATGATCCACCCAATCTATAAGGTGGCTGCAGACCTCAAAAGAATCCCTTGTGCAGCACAGTTTTACCTCCCAGATGGGAAGGTGTCAGAGCCATTCTGCATCACACCAGAACGTGCACCAACTATCTGCAACCACTGCACCGCATTGGGGCACAAGGAACATGAACGCCCTGTAAAGGAGGGCATCATGGCCCCAGAATTCTGTGATGACGCCATGGATGAAAATGACGTAGAATCCAGCAAAATTATTGATGCCAATCACGCCTTCCAATGGTGAGAGGATAGGCACTGCCTCATCATAGACCCAGTAACTTTCAAATCATGCAAAATGCTGCAGAAGGCCTGCAAGTGGGAAG